>PVKC010014548.1:0-22077 GCA_004027635.1 Crocidura indochinensis | reverse complement strand
AAAAAAAAAAAAAGAAAAAAAAAGAACCTGTTTCATACAGTCATCTCAGTAGCTATCTGAAACATTAATGTCAACTGTTGAATAATAGTTCTCAAGTTCTTGTGAATCCAAAAGCTGGAGCGCCTTGGAAATAAAACTTCTCCATGTCGACAACTAACTGTATAAAGCCTATTCTTAATATAACTGGCAGGTGCCTACACTTGGATCCAGCTTTGTTTGAATCCAAAGGTTTTGCCTTTAAAAATTATGCCATAAAATAGGAATTTATTTTTATGGTTTCTTTTTAAAAAACTAATACATCTTTATTACTTTATTTTAACATCATAGTTTACATTATAGGTGTTGATAATGTAGTTATTTTGAGCTTTTAGTGTTTCAACATCATTTCTACCACCAGTGTAACATCTTTCCACCATTGTTACCAGTTTTCTATCCACACCCCAGGCCTAGCCCCAGAGGGCACAAAAGAATTTATTTTATATTGCTTGTTAAAACTAAATGACTAGATTATCAAAAAATGCTTCAAAAAGAAAATTTGTGAAAATTATTAAGTCTTCAACAGGGTCATTAAATAATTGTCAGGGGGTTTACTAAGATTTTTTTTGCTAGCTAAGCCTTTTGTGTTATTGGTCTTTATTTTTAATTTAATTTAATTTTATTTTATTGAAACCATTGTGATTTGCAAAGTCCTTCATAGTTGGGTTTGAGACATACAGTGAATCAAGGCCAATTCCACCACCTCAGTTGACATCCCTCCACCATGTTCTCAATGTATCCCATCCCCTTTGTCCCCTGACCTGCCAGTATAACAGTATAAAGTTTAGACTGATAGATTTGGGTCTCTTGATTCCATTGTTGTTGTCTTTGGCTTGGATATTTAGTTGTCTTTTTTTTTAATCTCCACCAATGCACCTGAGACGAATTGGCCCCTGACCCCTATTTTTTCATATTTGTGTTTCTCTCCCACTCAGTTTCTTTCCTTTTCCTCACTGTGTTCTGGGCCAAGTGTTTTGTTTGTTTGTTGGTTTGTTTTTTGTTTTTTTTGGGTCACACCCGGCAGTGCTCAGGGGTTACTCCTGGCTCCATGCTCAGAAATTGCTCCTGGCAGGCACGGGGGATCATATGGGGCACCGGGATTCGAACCGATGACCTTTTGCATGAAAGGCAAACGCCTTACCTCCATGCTATCTCCTGGGCCCCTGGGCCAAGTGTCTTAATGGTTTCTTTTATGTTTATTTTTATGGTTTGAAGTATGAGTAGGTGAACTATTCATGTATTCATACTTGATGATAGGTGAAGTTATAGACCAGGGGTCTCAAACTCAATTTACCTGGGGGCTGCAGGAGGCAAAGTTGGGGTGAGGCAGGGCCACATTAGGGATTTCACCCCCCCAAAAAAGGGGGGGTGGACAGCGGGCAGGAACAGCGGAAATGACGTCTGTACTAGGCGCACAGTATTTGCGATTATTCGCTTACCGAATATTCGAAATAAAAAATTGCATTAGTAAGAAAAAAATCACAAAAAAATCATATTAGACATTTGCATACCCCGAACGGAACTTGTTTCTCCCTCTATTTGAGAGTCTAACCTAGATAAATCGAGTTATGTGGTTTTCTTTGAGGGAAAGAAAGGTAATAGAATGGGGTAAAGATTAAGGGAAAAAAAGAAAAGAATAAAAATAAAAATAATAAAATTAAAAAATCAAAAAATTAATTAATTAAAAATATGCTGAAAATGGGTGGAGTCCTTCTAGTGGCTATCTGCCTCAGTTTTCGAGAGGAGATGAAAAAGGTGATTGAAACACCATAACAATACAAAAATAAATGTCAAATTAGATATCCAGTGAGCCCTACAGCAATAAAGAGAAGCACCACACATTAGTCTCGGTTCTGAATTCAAATCATGCCCGAGTGCAGAAAGGAGAAAGGTAAGATAAAATAATATAAAAATAGAAAAGGAGACACCCACTTCAATTTCTATACCAAAATAAAGACATCAAAAAAAAATCAGCAAATCAATATATATGTGTGTGGAAAAAATGATTATTTTGTGGTTTTTTTTCCGTCCTAGGCTAGCACAGGCAAGGCAGGCACCTTACCTCCAGCGCCACCGCCCGGCCCCGAGTGGGTTTTTTTTTTCTCTTCCTTTTCCCCCTGCATAGGCACAGTAATTATTGGGGATATTATAGAGAGAACTAATGCGATTTTTATTGTCGCGAATATTGCAATATTTGATGGCTGGCCGAGGGCCACAAAATGTACGGAGGGCCTCCGGGCTGCGAGTTTGAGACCTCTGTTATAGACACTATTAACTTTTTTTTTTTTTTTTTGGGTTTTTGGTTTTTGGTCACACCCGGTGACACTCGGGTTACACCTGGCTCTGTGCTCAGAAATCGCCCCTGACAGGCTCAGGGGACCATATGGAATACTGGAATCAAACTCTGGATCGGCCTCGTGCAAGGCAAACACCCTACCACTGTGCTATCTCTTCAGCCCTTATTTTTTTGTTGTTGTTGTTGTTGTTTTGTTTGCTTTGTTTTTGTTCTGGGTCAACTACATGCAAGGCAAGCTCCCTAGCGCTGTGCTCTCTCTCCCAGCCTCACTGTCAACACTTTCATTTATAATTTTTCACTTTATAATACTCCTAGGAACTTGTCTCATTTTATTTATTTATTTATTTTTTATTTTATTTGGTTTTTGTGCCACTTCCGGCACCGCTAAGGGGTTGTTATTCCTGGCTCTGCACTCCAAAATTGTTCCTGACAGGCTCAGGGTACCATATGGGATACTGGAATCGAACCCAGGTCCATCCTGGGCCAGCTTTGTGCATGGCAAAACACCCTACCACTGTGCTATCTCTTCAGCCCTTATTTTGTTTTGTTTTATTTTATTTTTGTTCTTTTTGGGTCACAAAAAGATTTCGCTCAGGTTACTGGCTCTGCTCGGAAATCGTTCCTGGCAGGCACAGGGTGCCATATGGGATGCCGGGAGTCCAACCACCTGGATCAGCTACGTGCATAGCAAACACCCTACTGCTGTACTATCTCTCCTGTCCAAATTGTCTCATTTAAATCAGGAAGGTGGAGCAGTTTGTGTGAGTGTGTGTTTTGTTGTTTGTTTTTGGTTTTTCTTCAGAAATCTGTTTTTTTTTTTAAACCTGTGTCTGAGATGGAAAGTAGATACTTTTGTTTAGTTTTTGGTTTTGAGCCATATCTGACAAAGCTCAGGGATTAATCTCCAGTGCATTTGTAATTATTCTTGGCAGTGCAGGGAAACCAAAGGGATCAAATCCAGATTGTCTTTATGCAAGGCCTTTCCTTGCATACTATCTCTCTAGTCCCTGGTTGGTTTGTGTTTTGGCTTGCTTGTATGTTTTGTCTTTATAGTTGAGTCTTGCAAGGGAAAGGGGAGTTTAGAACAAATATTGTCAGTCAGCTAACAATGCTTGATACAAATGAACAACAAAAAATCCACATTGCATTTACTGGGTATTTTGTTTTATTCTTGGTAGGAAACCTATTGAGGCTGGTGCTTTCATTTTCTTATTTGCATATCATTATCTTCTTTTGTGGATTAAAATAATATTTTTGTATATAAGTAATGTAATAATCGATTTAATCACTATTCTAACTAGCCTTTGCAGTACTGATTCTCTAGAAAGGTTAAAAATGAAGATAACTTTTTTCTTTCTGTAATTGCCCTTTAATCTCTTTCATTAATGTGTATTTGATTTTTTTACTCTTAACTTGGTATGTGCATTCTCTCCTCAGTTCTCTACCTCCAAATCTATATTGTTAGTCTCACTCTTAACTACATTAACTGTAACTTCTTTATGCCTGATTTATGAATATCTCAGATTTCTTTTCCCCTTTTCCAGATACTCATTTCCAGTTCTGAAAATATTGTTTTCGCCATTCTTTGGAAATGCTTAATTCCACATAGTCTTTTATTTGTATGCAGCCATTTTATTTTTTTATTTTTTTGGTTTTTGGGTAACACCTGGCGGCTCTCGGGTTACTCCTGGCAGGCTCGGGAGATCATGTGGGATGCTAGGATTCTAACCGGGGTCCATCCTGTGTTGGCCACAGTCAAACACCTTACCGCTGTGCTCTGGCCCCTGTATGCAGCCTATTTTTTTGTTTGTTTTTGTTTTTGCTTCACATCCGGTGACGCTCAGGGCTTACTCCTAGCAATGTGCTCAGAAATTGCTCCTGTCTTGGGACCATATGGGATGGTGCGTCTGTCTTAGGTCAGCCGCGTGCAAGGTAAATGGCCTACCGCTGTGCCACTGCTCTGGCCCCAAGTATGCAGCCTTTTTGTTTTGTTTTGGTTTGGTTTGGTTTTTGGTTTTTGGGTCACACCTGGCAGCGCTCAGGAGTTACTCCTGACTATGCTCAGAATTTGCTCCTGGCAGGCTCGGGGGACCATATGGAACACCGGGATTCGAACCACCGACCTTCTGATGCTAGGCAAACGCCTTTACCTCCATGCTATCTCTCCGGCCCATATGCAGCCTTCTTAACTTCAAAATTTGTGGTTTCAAGAATCAAACCCAGAAACAGGAGCAGTGGCACAAGCGTGGGGCGTTTGCCTTGTGCATGCTAACCTAGGATGGACCACGATTTGATCCCCTGGCATCCCATGTGGCCCACCAGGCCAGAAGCGATTTCTGAGTGTCCCTGGGTAAGGCCCAAAAAGAAAAAAAAGAAGAAAAATAGAATCAAACCCAGGGCTCACTCATGCAGGGAAAGTGCTCTCCCACTGAACTACATCCCTGGTCCTGATTTTAGAATTTGTCTTAGATGTTTTCCCTTATTGTTTCCATAGTGCAACTAGACTGGTTTTTGCCTACAGTTATGTATTGCCAATTTAAGAAACCTAACTTCTAATCTATCTTGATGGAAAGAGACCTTTATAACAGTTATTTGAAAAACTACTTTTTCCCCCTTACGCCAGGCCTACCCACCTCCTTGAAAAACTTTTTATGTTAATTTTCTGCTAGTTCTTTCCAATAGATATATCTTACCAAGGATTACTTGGTAAGCAATACATTCATTTTGGGTCTTGTAGAAAGGTATCTGCCTTGCCAGTGCTAGCCTAGGACGGACCAATCACGGTTCGATATTGATATCCCCCCCCCACCCCTTCCCCCGGCGTCGCATATGGTTCCCCAAGTCAGGAGCGACTTCTGCGCGCATAGCCAGGAGTAACCCCTGAGCGTTACCGGGTGTGGGCCCCTCCCCCCCAAAAAAAGAAATGTGTCCTCTTGGAGTTTGGTAAAGTGTGTTCCCCTACTTAAACTTGTATCTTGTACCTTTTCAGAATGTCTTAATACTTTTAAGTGTACTGCTTATTTTACATAAATAGAATGCCTTGAAAGTATGGGGAATGACCCCTCAGACTTGATACCTCTCCCAGTTGCTTACCAGCATAATGCCTTCTCTACTAGACGCTCAAAATATTTTACTTTCACATCAGATTTTATATTTATTATATTAATGAATCAATTATGTTACGTTTGAACAGTCTTCTTTCCTTCAGGGAAAAATTAATTGAGCCTTAGTCATTTTTAACTGATCATTAATATTATTTATTCTTAAACTAGGTATCCTGATTGGAATCCTGAGATTCTCCCATCAAGAAGGTGATTATTTTTTTAATAGTGGTACTATTAAAACTTTATTCATTTAAAAGTAAACAAGTCCTTTTTTTAAAGGTATTGTTTTGAATTGAGTCCTGTTTTGACCATTTTCACTTTTAAACAGCAATCAAATGTAACAACCTCTGAATCTTTCTTAATTAGCCCAGCTTAAATGTGATAACTCCTTTCTGTGAACTTTTTTTTTTGCGTCTTTTCTAAAAACATGTTTTATACTTAATATTTATTTAAAGCTATGAGATTTAGATTGTAAGTGCTCAGAAAACTATTTAAATGTGTGTATGTATATGTATAAACATACATATAGTATACATACAGCGCATATATACACACAAATTATACATGCGAGCAAATTGTAGATGGGATAGTCTTTTAGGGAAAATGTTGAAAACATTTATTTATGGAAATCATTTCTTAAATTCTTTATTAACAATATCAGAACATAATTGAACTGTGATCTAGGAAAAGCCCAATAAATTGATAGTCTTTCTAAATTACTTAAATACGGTGTTTATAAACAATTAGAGGGCTGATGAATCTGATCCAGTTGTTTCTTATTTACCTATAAGATTGAATTTCAACAGAACAAATAGTAAATTTTTTTAAGTAAATAATATATATATTATTCATTTGGTACTGTTTCTTTATGAAGGTACTTCTATCACATAGTTTAAATTTACATGAAATCACTAAATCTTGTCTGCTTTTTGTTCTCTACAGAAATGAAGGCAATAGAAAAGAAAATGAAACTCCAAGAAGACGTTCTCATTCTCCTAGTCCTAGACGATCCAGGAGATCAAGTTCAGGTCACAGATTCCGAGAATCTCGAAGTCCAGTCCATTATACGTATAGACCAAGAAGTCGAAGCCCAAGAATTTGCCATCGTTATATTTCTAGATACAGGTCCAGATCCCGTTCACCACATCGAGCAAGAATTCCATATAGAGGCAGTCCAAAATATCACCGATCAGTTAGCCCTGAAAGGACAGTAAGGAGATCAGTGAGATCATCAGGTACCTTTAAGATCATCATTGTGTTTGTTTTTTGTTTGTGTGTTTTTATTCTTGCAGTGTGTTGGTCAAACCTAGGGCCTACAAGTGATATTTAAGCATGTCACTCTTAAATAATAGTCTTTTCACATTTCAAAAATTGAATTCATAGGGAATAGGTTCTAACAACTTAGTCTTATCCATTGGTTCTCATAAAGTATGTTCTGAGTGAAGGACATTGGTGCTTCAGTTAAACCCATGCTTTTTTCTCCACTTGTTTCAGGAAGCTGCCTCTAATATTAGAATGCTTAATATATTCAGTCAAACATTAATTCTCTTGGCATTGACTCTTGTTCTTTTTCATTTAAAACAATGACAGGCATGCTGGGTAACATTGTAAACTTCCAGATTTTCCATGGCAACATTTGTGGGGTCACCTACCTTTCTTGTCACCTTTCTTTCTTGTATGTGTGTTCAAAGGAACAGTTTTAGATTTTTTTTTTTTTGGTTTTTGGGTCACACCCGGCAGTGCTCAGGAGTTACTCCTGGCTCCATGCTCAGAAATTGCTCCTGGCAGGCACGGGGGACCATATGGGGCACCGGGATTCGAACCGATGACCTTTTGCATGAAAGGTACTTTCCTCCATGCTATCTCCCGGGCCCCCAGATTTTTTTAAAAGGTCAGGATAGATAGGGTATATTTCTCTTTCCCCTTAAATTGATCATTTTGGTTATTTGCTGATGTCTGTTCCAGAAAAAAAGCTGTATAATTTAAATTTTTTTCTGTAATCTTACTTAGTTTGAAGTTGTTTTTGTTTGTTTGTTTTGTGTTTTTTTTTTTTTGACCACACCCGACAATACTCAGGGGTTACTCAGAAATAGCTCCTGGCAGACACAGGGGACCATATGGGATGTCAAGATTCGAACCAACCACCTTGGGTCCTGGATCGGCTGCTTGCAAGGCAAACACCGCTGTGCTATCTCTCTGGCCCCTTAGTTTGAAGTTGTGACTTACAAACTGACAAATTTTCGTTGAGGTTGACAATTTCTGTTATGTGCCCTAGGCTTTTTAAACCTTTTATCTGTTCCAGTAATTAATCACAGACTTATCTTTAATGAACTATAGTTTTTTTGAAATAAAAAATATACCTTTTTTTTGTTTTTCATCACATCCAACTGTGCTTATGGTTTACTCCTGCTGTTAAACCTGGGGGGCCATATAGGGTGCTTGTGATGGAACCTAGGTCAGTCACATGTAAGTCTCTCTATTGTACTATCACCCTGTTTATTTTTTTTACAAGGCAAATGCCCTTCCTGCTACCTTACCTGTCCAGTCCCAGAAACTTAAACTTTAATCTTAAATCTGGTTTAATAACTTTAGTAATAACTCAAACAAATAATTGTTATATTTTTTGTAGTCCTTTCAGAAATCTGTAACATTTTCCACATTTCTTATTTATGAAGTTGGATTTTTTTTTGTGCATATTTTAACAAAATGATGTTTCTAGCAAATTGGATCAGATCCTGACATAATTTAGGTGTGTTTTAATCCCACTACAATTTCTTGGAAAATATTAGAGTGGGGCTACTCATTTGACTAATTTCTTCGTGTGTATTGTGGAATTTAAAATAGTTTTGAAAGGTATATTAACATGGGGGTTTATTTGTAAGGCTTATTTTGATTATATTGTTTGCATTGATTTTACACAAAGAAATCTCTTTTGAAGTCCTCACTGTTTTTGTTGTTGTTATTGGGCCACATTGGTGGCACTCAGTCATTCCCATCTTTGCCTTCAGAAATTGCTCCTGGCAGGCATGGGGACCATATGGGATGCTGGGGCTCGAACCAACAACCTTCTGCATGCAAGGCAAATGTCATACCTCCATTCTATCTCTCGGGCCCCAATTCCTCACTTTTTAGGTGCATACAGTATACTAAAACCAAATGTCAAAGTAGTTTCCAAGGGTTCCAGGGGCTACCCTGGCAATTCACAGCTGAACTGTAGAATAATAAGGACTAAGAATGTGGTGCTACTCAAGCCCTGCCCTGCCAGTTCCACCAGTGCTATTGCAGTACTTTTCAAGTACCTCTGGGGATAGACCTGGCACTGCTAGAGGTGCCATATAGTTCTGGAGATTGAACTAGGTTTGTACTAGGTTGTACCTTAAAACAAGAATTTAGATAACTGGTATAAGAGAAGCTCACTGAATCAGAAAACTTTAGTAAAAAAGCCTTTTAAGTGGAGAAGTTTGTGGGGGAAAGGATAGATATGTTCTATAAGATATAATCTGTATATAATCTGTAATTATGAGATAATAAGATAGCTGTGAGAGATAACAAGCCACTTTTTCTTCAAGTACTCGAATAGTGCTGTGTTATAGATTGGATTTGCCATATCTTTAGCCTCATGCTAACGTGTAAGTGTATTATTATCTTATATATTTTCCCATTCATGACATTTTAATTTGTATGCTATGATTTTCTTCCGTGTAGAAGATAAATACTAGACATGGTTTTAAAAATAAGGTAGCTTAGTGTTAAGTATGGTAGGACTTGGATTTTTTTTTTCCCCTCTAATGGTATTAGTTTCTCTCCATTTTTAATTTCTTTTCAATTGATACTATGTTTTTGTCCTTTTACTAGATAGAAAAAAAGCATTAGAAGATGTAGTACAACGATCTGGACATGGGACAGAACCCAGTAAACCGAAGCATCTCGAAGCAGATAAAGGACACTCACCAGTGTTAAAGCCTAAAACTAGCAGTGGATCAAAGCCATCAACTAAATTGACAAGTTCTACAAAGAGTGATTCAAATTTAGCACATTCTACTCGTTATAAATCAAAGAATCTTGAAGATGAATCCTTACCAGAATGTAAACAAGCGTCTGATAAAACAGTTTCTCTTCAGCGTTTTAAGGTACACTCCTTTGTTAGTATAAGTATAGGTATCAAACTGGTTGGCCCTGTGCAATGTTAGCACATACCTTATTGTATTTGCTCTAGTACCTATTTTTTATATTTCTTCTCCACACAATTGAAAATTTGGTATTTTTCTGAATTAAATATATCAGATAACATTTTTTAAGGGATCACATCTGTGCATATATAGGGGTTACTACTGGCTCTGGACTCAAGGATTATCTCTCTAGCCTTTAAATTATTTTAACTTGTTAGAACAGTGTGAACAAAGCTGTAACAGCTGTAGCTATTGATGGGCAGTGCTGTACTCTTAGTATAGTTACTAAGGTCCAACCCATGTCCCACTGCTAAGGGTCATTCCTGAATATACTCTAGTGTGTTTTGTGCATCTCCAAAACCCAAAATACACTTTGAAAAAAAGGTACTCTCTAATAGTTTCAAATTTACCTATGGTGCTTTTTTTTCCTTTTTTTGTTTTTTGATTTTTGGGTCACACCTGGCGGTTCTCCAGTTACTCCTGGCTCTGCACTCAGAAGTCACTCCTGGTAGGCTCGGGACCATATGGGATGCCAGGATTTGAAACAGGGTCCATCCTTTGTTGCTTGGGTGCAAGGCAAACGCCTTATCACTGTACTATTGTTCTGGCCCCTCTAATTTTGTCTTTAACTGGCACTTGGAGGGTGAGGGTCGGTCCCCACCTAGCCATAATCTGGCTACTCCCGTTCTGCCACTCAAATTTTATCCTGGCAGGTTTGAGGGACAATATGGGATGCTGAGTAATGCCCTACTCACTGTGCTACTTGTCCCCTAAAAGCACTTTTTCCCCATAAAGCACATTTTAATTTTGATCTTTTTGGGGGCTACACTAAGCTTGGCTATAGCCCTCTAATCTCAGCTTGTTGCCTGGGAGTTTCTTCAACTTAGTTCTCTAGGGATCATATATGGTGCTAAGCATGAACTCCAGTTCATTGAGCCTTCTCTTTGACTGCAAATTGAGAATCTTGAATGGCAAGGGGGGTATATACCCACCTTACTGCTCAGACTCAGGGGAGCATGCAGTGCTAGAAATTGAATCCAGGGTTTCTTTCACATAAAAGACTACCATTGAACCACATGTCTAGCTCACCATTTAAAATTTTAGTTGCGGTAAAATACTTAGAAAAGACTTTAAAATACTAAAATTAAGGGTGGGGGGTGACATTTGGAAATTTCTCGGGGAGGGGGCACACCGGGTTTGCTCAGGGTTTATTCCTGGCTCTGTGCTTATGGGATGCTGGGGATTGAACCTGGGTTGATCACATGCAAGGCAAATGCCTTATGCACTGTGCTCCAGCCCCTGGGAATTACTGTTATTCTACTTTGTGAAATAGATCAACTTCTATATGGTATATACATAGTGTATATATACATATAGTATAGTTTTTTTTAATGTTCTTTTTCCCCTAAACTAGCTTCGGAAAGATCAGTCTTCAAATTATAGTTCAGTTCTTCTTATATCTGAATTACCAGAGGATGGCTGTACTGAAGATGATATTAGGAAAATATTTCAACCATTTGGAAAAGTTAATGACGTCCTTATTGTTCCATATAGAAAGGAGGTGAGTCATTTATTCTAATCTAAAATACATGCATAGTTCTGAGTCAATCTCAATACTATTGGGTATGGTCAACTCCTCACCCCTCCCCCACAAAAAACACAGAAGTGAAAGACCTCTTTACAGACAACAGTTGCTTTAGTACATAAACAGTTTTACTGAAATAGAGTATTTTCTTTATGTAGTATGTGTTTTTTACATGTATTTATTTATTCCTAAGTTTAGAGGAACACCTCGACTGAACAGAACATAAAGTTCTGAGATAAGACAAGGGAATGTGTTTGGTAGTACTTTCGTTCTTTCAAAAAGACTTATTCATCAGAACTAACATCTAGGGGCTGGAGAGATAGCATGGAGGTAGGGCATTTGCCTTGCATGCAGAAGGACGGGGGTTTGAATACCGGCATCCCATATGGTCTCCCGAGCCTGCCAGAAGTAACCCCTGAGCGTTGCAGGTTGTGACCCAAAGCCCCCTCAACCCTCCCACCCCCAAAAGAAAGAACATCTAGGTTAGAGGCTTCTCTTGTCAATGAGTTTGCTTTTTTGTTTCTTACATTTTTATCTGTGTACTTAGTATAAATAACACATTTTCCTTTTCTTTTCTTGGTAATAGTACAGAAATTTTATTGGGTTAACTGATATCATCTTAAAGACTTGATTATATTCTTGCAAAACATAGAAGTAACCAGAACCTGAGATAATTTTATAGTTTCATGATCACAAAAGGCAGAGAATTTTTAAGATAGAGTTTTAAAGATGGAATATATTTCCTTTAGGCTTACTTGGAAATGGAATTTAAAGAGTCAGTTACTACAGTCATGAAGCACATTGAAACAACACCTCTTCTGATAAATGGGAAAAGTGTTAATGTTAAAGTATGTATTCCAGGAAAGAAAAAAGTCCAGGTAGGCTGTATTTAAATCTTTTGTGTTTCTTCTAAACTGTGCATATTGGAGAACATAAAATAGGAATGTTTGTACAACAGGTTTACAATATATAAGTTCAAATAGATAGTATGGAGGTAAGGTGTTTGCCTTTCATGCAAAAGGTCATCGGTTCGAATCCCGGTGCCCCATATGGTCCCCCGAGCCTGCCAGGAGCAATTTCTGAGCCTGGAGCCAGGAGTAACTCCTGAGCACTGCCGGGTGTGACCCAAAAAACACAAAAAACAAAAAACAATGAAATTTAGTAAATCATTTTTGTGTTTCACATCTGTAAGTACTCAGGTGAGTGAATACCATGGTATTGAGGATCAGATCTGTGCATCCTTCCCTCCTGCATGCAGAGCATGCGCTCTAACCCTTGAAAAGCTGTTGTTAATTTCTTACTTGAAAAGATATGTAGAGGGGAGCCGGGAGGTGGCACAGGAGGTAAGGTGCCTGCTGCCTTGCCTAGGACGGACCACGGTTCGATCCCCCGGTTCCCATATGGTCCCCTGTGCCTGCCAGGAGCGACTTCTGAGCGCATAGCCAGGAGTAACCCCTGAGCGTCACTGGATGTGGCCCAAAAACCAAAAAAAAAAAAAAAAGAAAGAAAAGATATGTAGAGGCTGCGCCTGGTGATGTGTAGGGGGTTATGTAGTACCAGGAATTGATATTGTACTTTCTTCTAATTGTGGTTGTATGTATACGTACAAGTTTTCTACTCAAATTTATTGGTTTTCTCCTATGATACTGTTTTTCTCTCTTTGGTCTAATTTTAATATGATTTCTCTATACCAGTCCTTAAAAGATCACACATGGGCTGGAGAAATAGTATAATGGGTAGGTGCTTATCTTGCACATGGCCAACTCTGGTTCAGTCCCCAAGACCCCAAATAGTCCCCATGCCCTAACTAATTCCTGAGTACAGAGCCCAGAGTAACCCCTGAGCATTGCTAGGAAAATGTATTAAATTTTCTCTTAGTAAACGTTTGTAGCTATGAAATAGTTGTATACCCCTCTGCAAAAATGTAATTTTAGATTTTTAGTGTTGTTTTTTATTTTTATTTTTTTTTTTTGGTTTTTGGGCCACACCCAGTGACGCTCAGGGGTTACTCCTGGCTATGCGCTCAGAAGTCGCTTCTGGCTTGGGGGACCATATGGGACACCGGGGGATCGAACCGTGGTTCGTCCTAGGCTAGCGCAGGCAAGGCAGGCACCTTACCTCTAGCGCCACCGCCCGGCCCCCGATTTTTAGTGTTTTATAGAGAAATGTTTTTTGGTTTTGTTTGTTTTTGTTTGGGGGCCATACTTGGTGGCGCTAGGTGTTACTCCTACTTCTACATTCAAAAATCGCTCCTGGCAGACTTGGGGGATCATTTGGGATAATGGGGTTCGAACCTGGGTCTGTCCCAGGTTGTCAGCATGCGAGGCAAAGCCCTATTGCTGTGCTATAGCTCTGGCCCAGAGAAGTGTTTTTACTAAGAAAATCTAGAGAGGGTAAGGCATTTGCTTTGCCCACAGCTGATCTAGATTCGATCTCTGGCATTTCTTAGGAATTTCTGAACACAGTCAGAAGTAACCCCTGTGCATCACTAAGTTTGGCCCAAAAACCTGAAAACCAAAAACGGGCTGGAGAGATAGCACAGTAGTAGGGCGTTTGCCTTGCACGAGGCCAACCCAGATCAGAAGGATGTTTTGATTCCTGGCATCCCATATCCCAGAGCCTGTCAGGCAATTTCTGAGTGTAGAGCCAGGAGTAACCCCTGAGTGCCACTAGGTACGACCAAAAACACACAAAAAAATCTAGAGCCAACAGCTAAGTGCCAATAAGATTGTTTGGAATGGGGCTCGGGAGATAGCATGGAGGTAAGGCGTTTGCCTTTCATGCAAAAGGTCATCGGTTCAAATCCCGGTGCCCCATATGGTCCCCTGAGCCTGCCAGGAGCAATTTCTGAGTATGGAGCCAGGAGTAACCCCTGAGCACTGCCGGGTGTGACCCAAAAAAAAAAAAAAAAAAAGATTGTTTGGAATGTTTTTAAATGCTCAGAACTGAACAGTAGTTGAGTTTTATGGGCAATATACTGAAGATTAATAATGAAAAGAAAATCAATTTAGATAAAAAAAGTATTATAGTTTTAATTTAGGAACTATTTCTTAAATTCTTGGTGTTGACTTTTGTAATATATGTATAGAAGTTGCATTGGTTAAAACAGATAGATCTCCTTCCACACTTCATGACATTTATAGTTTTTTTTATTGAAGGTTAAAATATCTAAAAAGGGAACAGACCTGGTGATATACTATAGACCTAATTAACATATAAGTGGATGTGAGTATTGTTGAGTATTGTTAAAGACTAAGTTTTGTCATTAACTGAAGAACAACTTGAAGTGATCTAGGCAGAGGTAGTGCAACTACTCAGAGGAATAATTTAGCCTTAGATAGCAATGCATCACTTTTTCTAAAAGCTCTCTTAAAATCAAGACTTCATTCATTGGAGAACTGGTGACTGAACTGCCATGAAATGCATTTTATGACATATTGTTCCACATACTGTAACGATTAAATAGAGTCTTAAAAGACTGATTCCAGTAATTTGTTGCAAGTGAGAGAGGTGCTTCTGCTGAATTCTCATAGGGCTCCCTGGGGGCCTATGTGAAGAAAACTGGCACCACCAGAAACAAAGACCCAGGTGATTTTGACATTTTCTTTCTCAAGTTGGCTTTAATTTCTTTCTCCTGTGGGGATTCTCGGCCCAATCTTCGTTATGTTCTAGCTAGTTTTTGCAAGAAGGTATTCAATCCCCTGCTCTGCTGTGAGGAATCCCTAATTGTTGCTGGAGGAATACCACTCCATTAACACCGAAAACCATGGAGTTGGATGAGTCATTAAATTGGACAGTTTCCCGTGATCTCTGCTCACCACTACAAGACTCCTGGAAGGAGTGATAAGGTTTCCCACAAAACCACAGCTGCATATCTAGCCAAGATCCTTAAGCATGCTTTGGTGAGGATCCCTAAAAGTTGGGGAAGAGTCACCATCCTAGGGTCCTGGTGGAGGAAACCCACAAAATTACATGAGAATCATTAGATTGTATATCTCCATCACTGGGACATTCTGTCCACCTCAGGCATCACTTGAGGTGTGAACTAGCTTCTGACACAAACATTGCTGTGTACCAAGCCTTTGGTTTCAGAGCCGTTGCTTTGCCCCTTTTTTAAATTTTGGTGTGAAGTAAAAATGTTTTTATTGAAACTTATTTAAAAAAGGTTGAGGGTATAGTAAGGAAGAAATACATGTTCGAGAGAGACGACAGGTTTCTCCAGGGTGGAAATATGTAAGCAAAGAAATCTTTTTTTTTATCTTTATTTAAACACCGTGGTTACAAATACGATTGTACTTGTATAATTACAGTCATGTAAAGAACACCCCCCTTCACCAGTGTAGTATTCCCACCACCAATTTCCCAGAATTACCTACTCCCCAACCCACCCACACCTGTACACGTGACAGGCTTTCTTTTTCCCTCATTCATTCACATTGCTATGATAATTTTCAGTGTAGTTATTTCTCTAACTGCACTTATCACTCTATGTGGTGAGCTTGCCATCATGGGCTGAACTTACATGGGAAGTTGGGGGGGAAATAAGGGTTGGGACTAAGACAATAAAATCTTAGAAATGAGCTTTGTGGGGCAGTGTTAGGTCACAATACAAAGAAAAAAATGTCCAGTGACTGTCCCAGAAGCAAAGAAATATTGAGACGAGCAAGTGAGAATAAGTCCAAGGAAGAAGGCAGGCTAAGATCAAAGATCACTTTGCATAATCTTCACTGGGTTTGAGGAGAATAAACTGTTCTCACTCCCTTTCTAGTGACTTGCATCTCTTCTCTACTAGATTCTGCTGCTTTTCTTTTCTTTTTTTTTTTGGTTTTTGGGTCACACCCGGCAGTGCTCAGGGGTTACTCCTGGCTCCATGCTCAGAAATTGCTCCTGGCAGGCACGGGGGACCATATGGGGCACCGGGATTTGAACCGATGACCTTTTGCATGAAAGGCAAATGCCTTACCTCCATGCTATCTCCCGGGCCCCGATTCTGCTGCTTTTCTTAGTGAGTAGCCTGTGTCCTGGACTTAGTAGCATCTCTATTCATTTTCTAAACTGAGGGATGCCATAGTTAAGGAAAGGAATCTAGTTCACCGACCTGAGGGCAAAAGACATTTTCCTAGTGGAAAATAGTGGAGCATACTGCATAGCAGATTTTCAGGGTGTTAACTCCCTTGTTTTAAACATATTCATTGGCTTGCCATTGGGAGCTACGCCTCTCACACTAGAAGAACATAGAGTCTTTTCGGTGTCGTATTGAAAAGTGGGGAGAGAGAGAGGTGTCACAGTGAGAAGGGAATCTCTTGCTTTCCTTTCTCCCCACTTTGGTCAGCAAGGGAAATGCTTAGGGAAACCTGCACAGTATAGTCTTCTAGGTCTCACCAGCCCAATAAGGTGATTCTTTGGTCTCAGAAATGATATCCTCATTCTTCCTTTCTTTGGGAGCCATCAAACTCAAGTTGGAACTTAGAATTACTCTTCACAAGAGAGGAAAAGTCAGTCCTAAATCTTACCCAGGCCTTTCCAGGTTCATTGTCCTCCCTCACAGAAAAGAATTTCAAAAAGAGATGAATAGTGAAGTAAAATATGTTTATTTAGGAAATAGGGGGGAGGAAAGCAAACATTATGGTAAAATCCCAGAACGAACCCTACCTTAGTGCAGAGCCAAGAGGATCTCTAAACACAACCAGGGGTGATCCCAAACATAATTATACATTTATTTGTACTTTTGTAATCAGAGCAAAAGATTGCAGACAAGATTGGTACAGAAAAAATGAAATATCCTGGGGCTGGAGAGTTAGCACAGCTGTAGAGCGTTTGCCTTGCATGCAGCCGATCCAGGATGCACGGTGGTTTAAAACCTAGCATCCCATATGGTACCCTGTGCCTGCCAGCAGTGATTTCTGAGTGCAGAGCTAGGAGTGACTCAAAAACAATAACAAAAAAAAAAAGAAAAGAAATATCTTAGTGTTTATGGAAGATAGTAGTAGGAGATAAACATGTAGGCACGTAACTAGGCAAATGACTCAGAGGGCTTAGGCTTTATGTGCTTTATGTGATGCATGGAGGGGTCCCAGGCATTATCCAGGAGTCCCAAGCTTTAATCTTGCACCTTATTATCCCCTGAGGTTCCTATAAATCACCAAAATGAAAGTAGCCTTTGAGCACACCTGGTGTAGCCCCAAGAAAACAAAAAATGAAAATAAAATGTCGGTGAGTAACAAAACACAAGATCTAAAATTTACCTCAGGATTACAGATCAAATTGTAAATAGAAAAATCTAATAATCATACTTTATGATAAGAAGATTGATGTGCTTTTAGTTGAATTTTCTTATATTTTCAAATTGTTCTCTATAGTTGGAGAATAAACTGTTTTTTAAAGTAACTTTTTCTTAATAGAACAAAGAGTTGAAAAAGAAGACATCAGATCCAAAGAAAACACTTGTATCTACTTTAAAGTAAGTGATTTTGTGATTTGTTTTTTAAAAGGAATATTTTAGAATTTTAATTTTTATGATTACTTTAACTATTTTATAATGCTTTAATGATTTATTTTATGAATCCCAGTTTAAGTGGGATGCCATTCACATAATTTCAGATTGTTTAAAATTTTATGTTTTCATCCCTTCTCGGCCTTTTGGCTAAGATCAAGTGTAAAATTTTATGTTTTACATTATTGGAAATTTTAAAACTTAAAATTTCAGTCTTTGACTAATACTTTGTTCTCTTAAATAGAAAAGATTCAGATTCTTCCAAAGCCACTGAAACTGTGACTTCTGCTAGTAAGTTATTTTTAGTACATTTCTCCAAATAATGACCTAGGGTGTTAGTAAAATATATATTGTGCTAGAGTAGAAAGAGCCCAAATTGGTTTTCATATTGTTTAAGTTAGTGTTTAACATTTATTACCAGGTAATTATGAATTATTTCTGAAATATTGAGTCAGTAAGATAGTGTATAAGTTTTTAGGTATTTTTAGTTTGTTTGTTTTCTTGTTTTTGATTATATTTTGTTTCCTAAAAGATTAAATATACTTTTTTGGTTTTGGTTTATTTGAGGCGCCACACCTGGCAGAACTCAGCTTACTTCTGGCTTTGTGCTCAGAAATCATTCCTGCCAGGCTCAGGGAACCAACCATATGGGAAGCCACAATTGAACCCAGATCAGTTGCATACAAGGCAAACGCCCTACTCACTCCACTGTGTTATCTTTCTGGTTCCAAAGACTAGATAAATAATTACATTAATGAGTATATCATAGTGGCTGTATGAAGACATCCTAAGTGATTATCATGCATTTCATAATAACTTAATTTTAGTTCTTTCCTCCTCAGCCCTTCCAATAAACATTAGACAAAAAAGAAATGTATTACAATTTCTGGTCCCCTTTGAATTTGAAAGTCTGCTAATTGCCATTAAATAGAAAGATTAGAGGCTGGAGCATGGCACAGTGGTAGGGTGTTTGCCTTGCACACAGTTGACCTAGGATGGGCTGCAGCTCACTCCCCCAGTGTCCCATATGGTCCTCCATGCCAAGAGCGATTTCTGAGTGCATAGCCAAGAGTAAGCCCTGAGCATCACCCGGTGTGACCCAAAAAAAACAAAAAAAGACTAGAAAGAAACGGATATTTCTAGATTTGTGCACTAAAATTGTTTCTGGAGCTGGAAAGAGTATAGTGTTATGTGTTTGCCTCTCATGCGGTTGACCCAAATTCAATCCTTGCCATTCTGTATGGTCTTTCTTTTGTGTATCGCAGGAATGATTTCTGAGCACAGAGTTAAGTAATCCCTGAATGCCACCAGTTATGACCCCAAATTAGCAAAAAGTATTGTTTCTAAAGCTTCAGAAAAAAATGTATCTTTTGGGGGGGTGTTTGGTTTTTGGGCCATACACAGTGACCTTCAGGGGTTACTTCTGGCTATGCATTCCCAAATTACTCCTGGCTTGGGGAACTATATGGGATGCCAGGGATCGAACTGAGGTTGTACTAGGTCAGTCGCTTGACCCAAGATGTATCTTTTTCAATCAAATTTGCATATGATTTATTAAATTGAGTTATTCTTTTTCAGCAGTGACAGGAGTTGAACCCAGGGCTTCACACATGAAAGGCAAGTGCTCTACAGCTGAACGACCTCTTTTTATTAGTCCATGTAGAATTGTGGAGAGAAATACAGCCACTTATATTGAGAGGAGGGAATGGGTTGGTGTAGCCCCAGGGAATGTGTGCCTTGCACATATATGCTAGAATATGCATTTTATAAACTAGTAAAAATAAAGCTTGATAGTGTAGGATAACAAAGAAAAGCTTATTGTAGACATAAAACATTTAGAAAAGGAAATTGTATTCTTCAGTCTTCTTCCACTGAGTTGCACTCCGTCTTAAAAAAAGAAAAGAAAAGGAAATTGTGATTTGAAGATTTGCTCTTGGGAAGGATAGTAGAGCATGTTTTGGATTTTATCTGGATAAATTTTCAGATTGGAACTAATACTCTAGTGATTTAAACTATGTAGAATATCTTACTTTTTCTGTAAAATATTTTCTTTTGTACAGTGTTTAAGAAATTTGTTTCCTATGTGATACTTATTTTTATTGTTTGGGGCCAAACTAACACTAGTTAGAACTTATTTCTGGATCTGTACTAGAGGGATCTTATGGGGTGCCAGGATTCAAACCAACATTGGTTGAAGCAAGATAGTCGCCTTAACCTTGATGGAATTAAAAGATATATGTGAAGAGCTCATAAATAAGAAAAAGAACTCAATATAAATATATCGTGAAATAAATTGGCAAATATTAGTGAGTAGACAGAGCACAAGAAATACTGCATATGAAAGAAATGAGTTGTACTAGTAATGAAAGCAACTAAATGATTTTTCTTTTCCTTTTTATTTTATTCTTTTTTTTTTCTTTCGGTTTTGGGGCCACATCTAACGGCACTCAGGGGTTACTTCTGGACTCTGCACCCAGAAGTCGCTCCTGACCAGATCGAGGGACCGTATGGAATATCGAGAATCAAACTTAGGTCCATCTTGGGCTGGCCACCAGCCCCCAAATTAACCAGTTTCAATCAGATTGGAATAATTAGTGATTTCTCTTTTAATTAGGTAGGAAGGCCCTACTTTCACTTACTAATAGTATAAATTTTAATTGATACAATCTTTTTTTGGAAGGCAATTTAATTTTACTTATTTTAAATATTTTAATCTTTTTTTTTTTGGTTTCAGTGATTCCACATGTAAATGAATTTACATACTTCCACAATCAAAAAGATGAGCCTAGATGTTTCTTGTGTTATGTTTTTGTCCAGAATTATTTGCAGGTTAGCTCTTTTCTGAACCTAAATGTTACTTTTAATGACTGTCTCATTAATATATTTTTCTTTTTATTTTAGTCAAAACTGGACAAGCAAAGATATCTACAGCCAAAGTGAATAAATCTTTAGGTATGGTTTTTATTAACCTGAACATATAACTTTAAATTATTTTAAGCATAATGTATAGCTTATTTTAAGTATATTCATGGAACATTAGTATGATTAGGTTAGTTTGAGATTGATATTCTGATCTTGAAATTATAATCATCTAGAAATTTAAGAAAGGAGAGTTACTAGATACTATGCTTTCATTTGTGTTTTGTGGAGGGAAAGGGTACCACACCTGATGTTTCTCAGGGATGCTCCCAGTGCTCAGTGGACCATATATGTTGCTTGGATTGCAACTGGGTTCACCCTTATGCAAAGCTAGTTCCTTTATCTCTGGACTCTCTCTCTAGCCTTAATACACTATTTGTAATCATCAAAAGAAATGTATTTATTTGGAAAATTATTTCTAAGGATGACTGTTCTCTTTTCCTTTAATTGTAGTAAAAAAACAGCATAAAATGTAGTTGATAGTGAGCGATAGTGTTTTTGATGTTGGAGAGACATTTTAGTGGGTAGGGTGCTTACCTTGCATGAAGATGACTCAAGTACATTTTCCAGCACTACAAAAGGTTCCTCAGACACCTCTAGGTGCCCCATAGCTTATGAGTACAGCGCAATGATAAAATTTTTTTCCCTTAGAATTTTTCTCCTTTTACTTTTCCTATTTTTGTCAAATATTGACCAATGAGTCAACTTTTAAAGTTACTATATTTTGGTGGAAGCAGTACTTCTCAAAAAAAAGTAGTGCTCAGTGGTCCTAGGAACTGCTTGTTCAGATACGTAGGTCCTATGATGTCTAGATTATTGAGGGCTAGTCAAGCAGTGTTCAGAGGCCTCCAGGGCTACAGTTAGGGATGCTCAGGAACGCACATAGTGCTGGGACATAAAGTCCTGACTCCTAAACTCATATTAAATTCCTGATCCTGATGATTTTATATTCCTTTTAGTAACAGAAAAGAAGAAATAGTCTTGAACTATCAAGTACTACTTTTTGTGATACTTATTTATTTAGTTTTGGTTTACACCTGGCCGCGCTCAGGGGTTACCCCTGGCTCTATGCTCAGAAATCTCTCCCGGCAGGCTTGGGGGACGATATGGGATGCCAGGATTCGAACCACCATCCTTCTGCATACAAGGCAAACGCCTTCTACATTATTTCTCCAGCCCTGATACATTATTTTGTAAAACTATATATGAAACACTACTTAGTATTTTTAGATAGTAGTGTTTTAAAAACTGTAACCTGAGAAGGTGAAGAGTTGCTAGAAAATACCTTTTAAAGTGCCAAGAAAAGATGGGGGGTAGTGCACATCCAAGTGCAGGTCTGATCATAGCCACCACGTGGATGCTTTTTCCACTCCCTCAGCTTATCCCCTAGCCCAGTACTGCTTTGTCCTAAAGCCCCTGATCCCTGCTGGCTTTGGCTCTGGCGATCTTCAACACCTCCACGAAGCCCTAGTGGT
>PVKC010014547.1:0-22086 GCA_004027635.1 Crocidura indochinensis | reverse complement strand
TGAGTAAATTAAGTAAGGTTACTTCCATCCCAATCTTGTTGAGAGTTATTATCATGAATGGGTGTTGGATAGTATTAAATGCTTTATCTGCATCTATTGATATGATCATATACATTTTATTTTTCTTTGTTGATATGGTATACTATGTTGATTGACTTGCATATGTTAAACTATCCTTGCATCTCTGGAATGAAAACTACTTAGTCATGGTGTATAAGCTTCTTGATGAGTTGATTGATCATATTTGCTAGGATTTTGTAGAGGATTTTTCTATCTATGTTCAACAGGAATATCGGTCTGTAGATTTCTTTTCTTGCAGCATCTCTCTCTCTCTCTCTCTCTCTCTCTCTCTCTCTCTCTCTCTCGTGTAGCAGGGTTATATAACCTTCCTAAAAAAGATTTAGGTAATGTTTCTGTTTCTTTGTTATCCTGGAAGAACCTGAAATGGATAGGTTGTAGGTCCTCTTGAAAGGTTTGAATTTGTTAGTGAATTCATCAGGACCTGGGCTTTTGTTTTTGTGAAAAAAATTTACTATTATTTTAATTTCCTCAATAGCAATAGGTCTATTTAGATATGCCAGATCATCTTGGTTAAACATAGAGTTATGAGTCCAAGAATTTATCCACTTCTTCCAGGTCCTCATATTTTGTGGCATAGAATTTTTCAAATAATGGTATTACTCTTTGAATCTCTGTAGTATCCGTACTCATCTCCCCCTTTTCATTTCTAATGTATCTTATTAAGTTCCTCTCCTTTTTTTTGTGAGTTTTGCTAGTAATTGATTAATCTTATTTATTTTTTCAAAGAGCCAAATTTTGCTTTAATTGATCTTCTGGATTGTTTTATTAGAATCCAATTCATTGATTTCTGCTCTAAGCTTTTTGCTTCCTTATGCCTATTTTGGTGGACTTTGGATTTTTTTGTATATTAGTGCTTTATATATCTTGAATATTAAACTCTTTCGAAAGAGTAATGGGTAAATGATTCTTCCAAGTCTGTAGGCTGTCTTCGTAGTGTGATCTTCAATTCCTTTGAGGTGCAGAATATTCTAAGTTTAATGTTGTCCCTTTTGCTTATTTTTGCTTCGACTTGCTTGATCTGTCTTATTTTATCATTTAGTATACCTCTAGCTTTAGTGTCAGTCAGGGTTCTACCTATATTGTCCAGCATGTAATTTATGGATTTAGGTCTGACTACTAGATTTTTAAATTTTTTTTTACTTTTGTACATGGCATTTAAAAAAGATTTGAGTTTCTTTTTCTTTCATTTTTTTTTACTAGTGGTGTACCAGTTTTCCCAGAACTACTTTAAAGAGACTTTCTTGCTCCACTTCATATGTTTTCTTTCTTTGTAAAAGACTAACTGACCATATATCTGATTGTCCATCTTTTGGCTTCTATTATATTCCATTAATCTGAAGGTCTGTCCTTATCCCATTACTGCTGCAGCTAGATTGTTCCAGTTATGAGGATGCACAAATGGCAAAATATGAAGAAATAATAACCATACAAGGTTATGTGGGAGAACAGCATTCTGATTCTTAATGTGAAGAATCGGAGTACCAGTACATATGGGAGATTTTTTCAGTCAATTTTTCCCTATGGTATGTAAAGGATGCTCACGTTTGCTTCTATGCAAAGTACAACAGATCTTTCCTGTTAATAGAAGCTATACCGGTGTACATTGTTTGATTTACAAAACAATTATTCTGGCTTGAGGTGGTATGCAGGCACAATGAATATATACATTTCAAATAAGAGTCCAGAGTTAAAAAGAAAATGTTAATTTTAACATCTCAAAGCAGTTTCTGTTTGGCTAGTATCTGATGGAAATCAGGATTTAGCAAGGAGCTAGGTTTCCTTGTCAAACTTCCTATTTCTAAGGTGTGAGGTTTTTGTATTAGTGACAAATAAAGGAGACAAACTATATCTGAATGGGATCCAAATCTATACCTGGTAAAAAGTACTCAGTAGCCCAATGCTATATCCTGGCCAAACTTTTGATATTAATTTTGAGGTAAAACTAGTTATCAAGTACTCAAAGTCCTTTAGAGATGTTTTAAAAGCAGAATATTCCTTTCTATTAAAAACTGCATGGGCATTTTAAAGACAAAGAGAAGCAAAAGTTGTTTTTAAGTATCTTTTGGTGCTGAGTTTTTCATTTAAAGATAAATTTAATCAAGGCTATATTTGTCAGTATAAATTCTTATTTTTGGAAGTAAAAAGATCAAATATATACAAACTTAATACAGCATAAGGGAGATTACTATTTAGGCCAAATAAATGTTATTAAGCATGAGAAATGTCACCTTTCACTATCAAAAATCTTATGCTGAGGGAACACTTCTCAGTAAGCCCTCTGACAAGAATTTTATTTGCTAGTGGGAGGTGATACAGTGCCATGCTTGGGCTTTAGTAGTTTGTATTATACAAGTTGGTCATCAATTACATCGTTTTTTTCTCTTATATTTATATCATCTCAATTTCAATGTGTGATTTGACCTTATCATGGCTAGTGATCATTCTATGATCTCACTTTCCAGGAGAACATTGTCTTACCATGAATCTCATTTGTTTAATTCCTCAATGATACCTCCTATAGTTTATGAAAGTTTACAAGTCCCTCCTATCTTTTTTCTTTTATAATATCACTTCAAAATATCTTTTATTGATACTTGGATCAAACCTGGTGGTGCTTAGAAGGTACTCCTGGCTATGCACTCAAAAATATATTCACAGGACCATTTGGAATTCTGGGAATACAATATAGGTCAACAGAGTGCAAGGTAAGAAACTACTTTGCTCTTATATGTTATCTCTGGCACCATAAAATTCTTTTTATTGACATATTTTCAATACTATTTATATTATTGTTTTATACTTACAGTGCTATTATACCATTACCACCTTCAGAATGTTAGGATTCCTTCATAATTATCTCAAACTTCCTTCAGGTCATAGTTCTATTGATCATTTTAATTTAACCCATTGCTTTGTTTCTTTGTACCTCACAGGTAAGTAAAATTATTTGGTGTTTGTGTTTTTTCTAATTCAGTTTACTTGGCACATCTTTCTTCATTTCTATCTAGCTGTAACAAAATGCAAGATTTCATATTTTCTTATCGCCAAGTGTTTATTTCACTGTGAAAATATATATATGTATATATATATAATTTTTCAATATCAACCTATCTATTGTTGGCTACTTGGATTATTTGCGTTTCTCCAACTATTGTAAATAATGGTATAGTGAACATAGGTATACCTATGTCATTTGGGATTAATGTTTATGTGTTTGGTGGAGGGCGTAAAAACCCACTAGTGGATTTTAGTGCAAGGGTAAATTTAATGGTTATTTTAATAGAAGCAAAGAGTTCCTTCTTCCCCATCCCTACCAGTGCTTTTGTCCATGGAGATAATATATGTCATTCTCATTGTTATAATAACCTATAATTTCTGTACTTACATGTATAAATCAGTTCCCAGGAGAGGTTCGCTAATTGAGGTAGGGAGGACGAGTTCTCTCCCCTCCAGCTCGGAGAACGCGTCTACCACCCAGTAACCAGCGGTTCTGAAGTGAATCAGCTGGTAAACAGCTTACGGAGAGTCAGACTTGTGGAAATATCAGCTTTATTCGGTGGAAAGAACTGAGGCCCAATGACTCAACATCAGTTCCAACAAAAAGCCCCTCACCTTCTACAGAGTCTTGCTTTATACTCCAGAATCAGGTACCACCCTAGGGTAGGAGCAGAATGCCAGGTCACTCCCTAGGGCAGGGCACAGACACTGATCAGGGTAGGGTCAGTAACATACTAATCCCAAGAAATGTTTACATACAGAACAATTTTGCCAGGTTACACCCTAGGGTAGAGTTCAATCACTGATCAGGGTAGGGTCATAAATGTTTATACATAACAATTCCAGATCATGATAAGATTAGAAATGTTTACATACGCAACACTTACATTTATCTGTTAATCAGTGATAGTGAACAATTTTCATATGCCTGCTCACCATCTGTGAACTTATAAGAATTGTATCTTCTCTTTCCTTCCCAATTTTACATTGATTTTTGTTTATATGCTTGTTGAGCTTTGAGAATGCTTTATACATTTCTAATATATTAATAATTTTTATTTTGACCAAAGAGGATTACAAATCATTCACAGTAGTATTTTAGGTACATAGTGACATTGAGTCAGGGGCATTCCCACCACCAATGTTGTCCTCCCTCCACCCCTGTTCCCAGCATGCATCCCATATCGCTGCTAGTATAAGTGGTCCCTTCTGTGGCTAGCCAGTTGTAAATTGGGTATCAATTCTGTTTCAAATGTTCATCATTTTTAAATATAATATTTTTACCTTTTGATTTTGTATTCATCACAGTAACTATAATGTCATTAATCCAATGCTTTCTTTAATTTTTCATTTAATTAGAGATCATGATTTAGAATTTTATTGATAATTAGGTTTAAGGTATACAATATATTCACACTAATCTCACCACCAGTATAAATGTCCTTCTACCAATTTTCACATTTTCTCCCTAGACCCCACATCTCACTTTGACAGGCACATTTCAAATTTTCATGGTGATAGTTTAGGTATCATGATTTCAGTGTAGTTGAGTCTGTGATTTTATATATAGTTATATCACTCTCCCACATCATTGGTAAAATGGAGACCCACCCCAACCTTATTTGACCATTACACGTCTTTCTCTTCATTCCCCCCTTAAATACTTTCTTTCTCTGTTCTCCGTATTCTCTGGGATCAAGGCTGATCTAGGAATCCTATCTTGATGACATTACACTGTCCAGTTATTTTCATCACTAATAAGTGAGATAACCTGTTTGTCTTCCTCTGACTTACTTTATTCAACATGATAGCTTCCATTTCCAACCAGGTTGCAGCAAATTGCATGCTTTCATTTTTCCTTGTAGCCACATAGTATTTCATTATGTATATATGCCACATGATCATCTATTTTCCATTGGACACTTAGGTTGTTTATTTTTCTATCATACTAAATGCTGCATTGAATAAATAATTACTCTTATATGTCTTCTTAAATGAATGTTTTTCTGTCCTGGGTATAGATGTCCATCAGTGGAATTTCTAGCTTATATGGCAGCTCAATTCTAAGTTCATTGAAAAGTTTCCATACTGTTATCCAGAGGGGTTGACCAGATAACATAATCAGCAGTGGATTAGAAGTCCTTTTACCTTTTTCACAATCTTCCCCCTCAACACAGATTATTCACACTATTTTTGATATGTGCATTCTCACTCGTGTGAGATGGTATCTCATTGCCTTCTTTATTTTTACTTTCCTAAATATAAGCACACTTTCATGTACTTACTGGCCATTTACCTATTCTCTTCTGAGGAGGTTCTAATACACACTTCTAAGAAGTGTCTGTTAATTCTTTTCCCCCATTATTTGATGTGGTTTTAATTAAATATTTTCTTAAATATTTTTTATTTTAAGCTGTGTGAATCTTAACTACGTAATATAAAATAGAATTCTAGTTCCCTTCTGAATTAACATTTTTGCTAATAATGACAAATAATTATTGTTAATCAGTAATGCTTTGATGTTTGATGAGTTTAAATATTAAATCTTCAATAGCTCAGGAATTACATGTTAATTAAGAAGTCATTATCAGATTAAATCCTGGATGGAGTTAGAATTTAGTGCCTCCAATAATCTTATTAATGTTATAATCCTTGTTTTTATCTGTTGCCTATCTGTAGGTATAAGAAATGTTATTTCACACTACTATTCAATGACGTGGAAAATCAAAAATAATAATTGTTTTACAACTAAAAAAAAGAGGGATTGAATAGATAAAGATCTGGAACATATACTTTTCATATAGAAGTCTCAAGTTTGATTCCAGAACTGCAAAGTTCCGCTGAGCACTGCCAGGTGTGATTCCTTCAGAAAACCAACCAACCAAGTGTAGCAACCACTTATGGGATATATCTCAATACTCTGGGATACTTGTGTTTGACCCACAAGTGCCACATGGTTCTCCAGCACTGTCAAGAGGGACCCTTCAGCATTAAGCTGGGAATAGCCTATGAAAACTGTGAGGGACACAAAAGAAAATACAAAATGATTGGGGGACCAGAGCAGTAGTACAGATGTATAGAGTTTTCATTGCATATGGTCAACCCAAATTTGACCCCTTGTACCACATTAGGTTCTTTGAGCCCTATCAGGAGTTATCCCTGAGCATAGAGACAGGATTAAGCCCTGAACACAACTAGAGGTATGGTTCATAATCAAACAAAAATTAGCAAGGAAATAATTTTTTAAAATGTATTACATATGGACTAGCTAGTTAGTATAAGTGCTAGAACACATGCCTAGCACTTGTGAGTTCCTGCATAAATACTTAGGACTATAAAGATCCCTGTGCACCATCTGGTATGGCTATATTGTCTCCCAAATCTGTATAATGCCTGGGTGGTCCTGTGAAACTGATTGTTTATAAGCTCTGCACTGTCAGCTTCAGTACAAACCTTCAAGCCAGCACCACTAGCAAAGCAGTGTTCAGAGTGACCCTCTCTCCCAAACATATGCATACCAAGCACTGCTAAAGGTAGTTCCTATTACAAAAATAAAAATTTGGGCAGAAGCTTTTCATATGGTCACCTGACACCACATATGGTCCTTGAACACTGCCAGGAAGGGCCCTTCCAAGCCAAAAATTATATACCTTATATCTGTCTGAGAATTATATATCCACCAAACCTTTTTTGAAATTGTGTATATTGCAGTTGGCACTATTTTTAAATATAAATGCTGTGACAGTATATGTGTTGGGATCCCTACCCAGTGATGTTTGAAAGCTACTCCTGGCTTTTTTCCTTATAGCAGTACTGAAAGACCAAGCAAACTGAGTGAAATTCATGTACTTAGACTTTTTAAGATTTTTTGCTTTCAATTTTTATTTAAAATTTTATTGAATCAACATTCATTACAAAGATTTATGATTAAGTGTTAGGTGCATAATTTTCCAACACATATCTCTACACCAGAATCTACTTGCCTTACCCAGTGTCACCTATTTCCCTACCATCTACCCTTAGTCTGTCTCTGTAGCAGGCACCTTTTCCTTTTCCTTTTTCCTAGTAAGATTGTGGTTTGCAATATTATAACTGATAGGGTATCTCTATATCACTTTACTTTTGTTCACACAATCCTTAACCTATATGAATACTTCCCTCTTGTATTCCTCTGACCCATATTGCCTTTCCTTACAAGATTTTAATGGTAATTCCGGTTCATCCACTATTCAGTATGTTATATTTTCTTTAGCCAGAGAAAAGGAAGTTAAAAAAAATAACAAGAGTAAAGTAAACAATTGAATATTTGTCTTTGGGAGTCTGTAAGCATGAGGAGCAATTAAAATGAAAGCAAAGGATCTCATGCTTTTATCACATCTGGGAGGTTCCTAAAATGAGTGCCAAGTGTTTAGACTACTTTACTAGTAAACTAAAACTAGTTTACTAGTTTACGCTATGAGTTTACTCCCAGGTGAGGAGTAATGGAATGAACTCAGAGAGGATTTTGATATTTCAGGGAAGAGAAACCTTCATAATACTTCTTTAGAAGGACACAAGCTGTAGGGAACTTGAGTCAGTCCCTAGATCATATATAAATAATTATGTAATATCTCTAAGCAGACTAGTAGAGGCTTTCCTGAGAACCAGAATGCTGTACAATGATTAAATTCCCAGGCATTCATGAGGCCATGAAAACATTAGAACAAAATTCTAGACAGAACACTATGCATTATGCATGAAAATTAGATTTGATAGAATTTCTGAACATAATCGATGTTCTTAAATAAAATCTTTAAGTACCATTATTACAAGCATAATTGTAGTTGGGTTTCAGTCATAAAAAGAACAGCCCCTTTCACCAGTGCAACATACTCGTATAAAAGTAACACTGTTTTAGTTGTGTTTGCTTTTATAAAAATTTGTTTTTATTTAAAATGAAAAAAGGCTAAATAAATACCAAAATTTGGGGCCAGAGTGATAGCACAGTGGATAGGGTATTTGTTTTACTTGAACCCAGGTTGACCTGAGTTTGATTTTTGGCATCCTATATGGTTCCCAAGTGTGCCCAGAGTGTTCTCTGAGTTCAAAATCAGGAGTAACTCCTAAATGTGTCTCTGTGTGACCCAAAAACAAAAATCAAAAACAAAAAATCCTACAACAAATATAACCAGTCTTGTTATATTTATGTTAATATATTTATATTTATGGGTTAATGTGTCTATAGTAAAAATAAATTTTATGGACATTATAGTAGTTTTTAAAATTAAATTTTATTCTTGTATTATACATTTGTATTATAAATGTATATATAATAAAGGTATAAATGTATAAATTGTAAATGTATAAATGTATAAAATGTAATTTAATCAATAGAAATTATCAGATGCAATAATTTGAAGAACATCATTTGTTATAACACTAATCAATAGAGATACATAATTATAATTCCTACATTACTTTATACATTTTGAAGATTGCACACTTTTCTTCATTAAAGTGAGCAAAAAGTACCTAAATTATTAATAAAAAACTAGGGATTTATTCAATAAAATTTATCCCCTTATAATTTATGCCCTATTCTCAGAAAATGATTTTAATTGATTTGAATGTATCCCTCCTTTACTTTACAATCTTTATTGTTCTACATTGTTCTTAGATTCTGTTATCAAATTCACCTCCTTGGACAGAAGACCTCAACAGTTTTAAAGTCTCACATTTAGAAGGAATCCATTCTTGCTTTAGTGCTCTGATATATATATCTTAAATGTATGTGAAAGTGTTTTAGAACAAGCCTGAATAGAGTAGTGGAGTTAAATGTATTTACTGACAATTATACCCTACATATAAAATTTAAGGAATTTTTTAAATACCATATTTTACAATGATTTATTAAACTATCAATTATTGATAATAAAACCAGCCTTCAACTCCTTTCTCCTCCCTGTCAATCTGAAATTATACTGAAAGTGCTAACCCTTAATCACTGATCTGACTTTTCTGATAATCTTTGGTCCTGAAGCTGTGTAGGAGACCAGTAAGAATTATTTCACTAGGTTAAACACAAAGTTCAAAGTGGTTTTTTTTTTTTTTGGCGGGGCTAAGAAAAATGTACTCAGTTACTTCTAACATTCAGGATATACAAGGCTATATTGGGGAGATGGGGAGATTGTCACAGGGATCATTTCTAGGGGTGCATGGGGAACCTACCAAGGATTAAATCAGGGTGGGCCATGTGAAAGACAAATGTTCTATCTTCTGGCAAATGCTGGTGGTATATAGGATGTACTCTGGGATCATTGGTGGAGGGAGGTGACATGATGGAAGTGGCCTTGATTCACTGTATATCTGAAAATCAACTATGAAGTACTTTGTAGATCACAACGGTTTCAATAAAATACAGTTAAGAAAAAGAAAGACAAGTGTTTTGTGTTCTGTTTTATCTCTCCAGCCTCTATTCAAGGATTTCAGTTCTTTGCCAGGAAATAAGAATAAAGATCAAAAATCTCTTTAAGAACCATCCTCTTTTCTCTTATGCTCCTTTTCTCCTTCTTACCCTGGTCTTTTTTGTTAATTACTTCACTAAACACTGTGGCTTATAAGGTTGTTGATAATACAGTTTTTTTCCCCCACAGTTGTATTTTTTCTTTTCTGCCACACCTGGCAGTGCTCAGCAGTTGCTCCAGACTCTGCATTCAGAAATCACCCCTAACAGACTCTGAGGATTATATGGGATGTCATGTATTGAACCTGGTTGGCCACATAGAAGGCGAATGTCTTACTGTCTTATTGCTCTGGCCGCATTCTGTTCTTTTCTCTCTTTTTCTTTCTTTCTTTTCTTTATTATTTATTTATTTGTTTTTGGGTTACACCTGGCAGTGCTCAGGGGTTACTCCTGGCTCTAAGCTCAGAAATGGCTCCTGGCAGGTTCAGGTGACCAAATGGGATGCTAGGATTTGAACCACCGTCCTTCAGGATGCAAAGCAAATGCCCTACCTCCATGCTATCTCTCCGGTCCTATTCAGTTCTTTTATAACTAGATATTCTTTTTACCAGAAAGGATTTTATAGGATGTATGGCTCTCATAAAAAATAAAAGCAAAAAGAATACTTGAGATTTTAATATGAAGATATGCACTTTCTAAGAAATTTATACAATAATATAACATCATATATAAAAATGAAATAAAAGTAGTATTAATCGAGTCTTGCAAAATACATCTAGATTTCTGTTTTAGCTCCTACAATGTTATATTATAAAATTCTTGCATCTACAAAAGAACTATCACTGATTCTAGACCTCTGTTTAGAACTGCCTCAGGAAAATGGTCATTGGAGCTGGAGCATAATAAACACAGAAAGTAGGGTGTTTACCTTGCACTCAATTGACCTGGGTTGGATTCGACTCCATCTCAGATGATCTCTCTAGCCTGCTAAGAGTAATTTCTGAATACAGAGTTAAGAGTAACCCTGGAGTTCTGCCAGGTGTGGCCCTCAAAACAAAACAAAACAAAAGGACATTTAAAAAGTAATTCTGAAGAAATCTGAAGGAATTATCTGAATAGATAATTTTCAGTCCTTCTGGATCCTTTTAAGACTGTTTGTAAAGATAAATGCTGTAGCAGTTCCTTAAAGGAATTATATTCACATCTAATGATACTCAGAAATGTCTATATAATACTTTAGGCTAATTTATCTATTAGGGAAACAATATAATTTGCTAGTGGCTAAGATGGATACATGGTTTTGGTTAGCTGTACAACCCCACATACTGGTTGTTCTAATTTTGTTTATTTTTTAACCATACATAAAAGTGTAACTATCAGCTTTTTGGATCAACTACATAACTACATTAGTATATATGAGAAGATAAAAACTGGTAACACTTTAGAAACTCCATATTGACTTTGGCCCAAATTGATTGACATTTTGGGGCAGAAACAGATTCTTAAGACAAAGGCTAAATGAATGTATGAATATTCACAATGTCTCCAAATACCAAGGGTTTTTACTGACATTTCTCTATCTAATGAGAGCTATTTTCTTTTTCTTCTAGTGAAATACAGATATGCTCATAGCATATAACACTATACATTTGTGTCCATTACAGCTATAGCTAATGCTGACTTGCAAATAAAATTTGATTAATATGTAATATTATAACTTGTAATTTGGCTATTTTATGAGAACATAAAGGCATTATTAATATAACTTAGATTGTGAATTCAAAATTGCTTGGTTGTATCTTTCCACTAAAGTATAATAAAGGGACTAATATTTTAATATTTATATTTTTAACTCAATACCAGTAATAATAGTAAGTCATTACTATCAACAAAGGTTGATTGTATCTTTCCACTAAAGTATAATAAAGGGACTAATATTTTAATATTTATATTTTTAGCTCAATACCAGGAATAATAGTAAGTTATTACTATCAACAAAGGTAGTGATGCAATAGTAAGTTAGTTATTTCATAGCACTTAGACTGTGACACTTCACCTTTAACATTATTAAAGAGTAAGTTTTTCAAACAAGTCATATTTATCATTTATAAAGCTATTAACTCCAGGTCCCTCACATGACCTAAGGTTGATTAAAAAGATATTTATATACAATTTAATGGTATGCCAATAATTATAGTTAAACCAAGCATAAAATCACAGGTTTTCTTTCCTTTAAAGTTATATTAACTTAGGAATTTCCTTAATAACATTTTCTATTAGGATCATTATATTAATCACTACATTAACTCTAAGAATTCATATAAAATCTGATAGAGTCATCAAGGCTTCTAAATTATTTTTAATGTATTACATTTGTGAAATTATTGATCAATTTTAGAATTTTTTTAAAGAAAGACTCCTCAATATTTTAGGAAAGTAATGACAGATCAAACTGCTTAGTTCCAGGTCACAATTTCATATGTAGTCAATTCATAGATATAAAATCCAATGACTAATGAAGATTAAGTGTAAGTATACAAGAAATAATAAATATGTAAGTAATATTTTGTATTAATAAGCATATTTTATAAACTATATTGAAAGACCTCAAACAAGTTTTATATTTGTTAAAGAGAGTGGCATATTTCCCCATCAGCTATATCTTCAATTGATTACCAACATGCCTGGATATAAACTACGTTGAAAAAATGGAAGCAACTTATGCAATTAATTATACTAAAATTATTGTATTCTGCAAACATATATTAACTCATAAAGAACACCTTTGCGAGCAACATGCTTATTGATTTACGTTAGTAGCATATCTAAGTTTAGTGACACATTTTTATTTAATTGAGGATATGTGGATTCATTAATTCATTGAGGATTTTTAGTGGACATGTAGCATATGTGTAAACTGTCTAATAAATAATTGAATAGTGTCGACAACTGTCTTTGTTGTCCTCCTGTGTAAAGAAAACCTCAGTTCTTGGGGCTGGAGTGATAGCACAGCGGTAATGTGTTTGCCTTGCACATGGCTGCTCAGGACTGACCTGGGTTCTATCCCCAGCATCCCATATGGTTCCCAAACTAGCCAGGAGGACGGCGATTCAAATCTCGGCATCACATATGGTCCACTGAGCCTGCCAGGAGCGATTTCTGATCTTAGAGCTGCAAGGTGTGACCCCCCACAAAAAAGTGAGAACGAGATATGCTGTTAGTGTTCTTATTACTTAGGAAATTTTGTGGTGTTTAAAGTTTTATGCAAGAAACCAGGTATGTAGACCAATATATATGTTCATCATATAGGAAATATAGGAAAATAGTTACTTGTAAGCTTAAATAACAGTTTTCCTTTCTTCCCTTTACTTTTACTATTTTTTTCATGTTTTTGGCCCTTGGGGTATATTCCCAGAAGTGGAGTTGCTGGTCATATGAAAGTTTAATTACTAGCTTTTTGACAAATGCACATCCAAATTGGCTGGACAAGACGACATTCTCCCCAGCAATGAATGGGTAACCCCCTCCCCCCAATCTTCACAAGCCAGCTGCTATGGTGTGAAGTGATATTTCATAGTTATTTTGAAGCTTCTCATTTCAAAGGACAGGATGACTAGAATAGAAAGATGGCCCGCAAATTGGGAGAAATTTATTTATCTACCACTCACCCATTAAGGAAATGTACAAAATGCTGCAAGAAAAAAATCCTCCACACATATGAAAAAATGGGTACAAGAGATGAACAGAAACTTCTTCAAAGAAGAAATATAAATGGTCAAAAAGTATATGAAAGAATGTTAATCCAGAGAAATGTGATAAAAAAGTGCTTTACTATCTTTTAAAAAAGTAGTTGAAGTCATAAAATAGCCAACCAAAATAAATTCCATTTATAACCTAAGCTACCTTTAAATATGTGTAATAAATGGTTCCTTGAAATTAAGAAGAACAATGACTTTGGATTGATCATTTTAGATTAGATTAAGTGTCCTAATTTAATGATTCATAATACCTTCTTTAGACCTCAAAAAATTGAATTAGTTTATATGTATATGAATATATCACTTAGTGCAAGAATATGCTTTTCTTTTTACCCCTCTCCCTAGTGCAAGAATATTCTTATAAAAATGCTGTTAAAGGGGCCCGGGAGATAGTATGGAGGTAAGGCGTTTACCTTTCATGCAAAAGGTCATCGGTTCGAATTCTGGTGCCCCATATGGTCCCCTGTGCCTGCCAGGAGCAATTTCTGAGCATGGAGCCAGGAATAACCTCTGAGCACTGCCGGGTGTGACCCAAAAACCAAAAAAAAATGCTGTTAAAATTCAGATATTCTGGAATTTTTTCAATAATAGTCATAAACATTGTTAAAAACTTGGTCCAGTCACTTAGTTCTGCTACAAGTGCACTTTATTTGTGTATATATCTCCTATTTCATAGCCTTAAAATCAAAACTGTATTCCTACTTTCCTGAACATTTCATTCAAATAGTAATCTAAAATTAATGTCCACTTTTTGGGGGAAGTGGAAGATTGTTGTGAGCTACACTCAGCAGTGCTCAGGTGTTAACTCCTGGCTCTCACTCAGGAATTACCTATGCAGTGCTTGGAGGACTATATGGTTGCTGTAGACTCAATGAATGTGCATTGGCTGTATGCAAGAAAAGCATCCTTCCCTCTGCACTGTTGTTCTGGTCCAAGTTCACTTCTCCCTACTACATATTTTTCCTGTAGATTTTACTTCGTGCAGTACTCATGGATTTATGAGCTACAGAAATGGGAGCTCCAAAAATGAACATGGATTAAAGAATTTGCCTTTCACAAAACTACCTCTGTACAATCACCAGAGTACTACCAATAGTGATCCTTGAGAACTGTGAAGTAAAATAATTTGTATTATGTAGAAATAATCTTTTAGGGATTAGAGTGATAGCACATTAGTAGAATGTTTGCCTTGCGTACAGTTGACCCAGGACAGACCCGAGTTTGATTCCAGCATCCCATCTGAACCCTGAGTCTGTCAGGAGCAAATCTGAGCATAGAGTCAGGAGTCATACCTGAATGCAGGTGAGTCTGGCCCAAAAACAAACAAACAAAAGCAAACAAAAGAAAATAAATTATATCTTATTTTGATCTACTGACATTATATTTTTATAACATAACTGCATAATATTTTAAAAAACCTCATAAAATTTCAAGTAGTGCATACAACCCTTTCTTAGTTTCATAGATTTTATAGAATCCTTAGTAAATTGGGGCCAGCAAGGTGGCGCTAGAGGTAAGGTGTCTGCCTTGCAAGCGGTCCTTCCTTGGCTAGCGCTTGCAAGGCAGACACCTTACCTCTAGCGCCACCTTGCTGGCCCCTCAACCCTGGGCAATTTCTGAACACTTAGCCAGGAGTAACCTCTGAGCATCAAACGGGTGTGGCCTGAAACCCCCCCCGCCCCCCAAAAAAGAATCCTTAGTAAATTCACTCAGAATTTGGAATGGAAGGAAAGAAGAGTGCTCAGATTCTCAGATTTTTATCTTGGACTGAAAATATCTATTATGTGATTATTTTATTTTTATTCACATTATTCATTTTTTCATAGATATTGCTTACTTCAGTGATGCACTCTTTTGGCTAAACAGAACCATAAATATAATATATTTAATAAAAATACTAAAATAATAAACTGAACATTGCATTTTGACGATATTTAGCATAACTTAAAACTCACAACAGTCTGACATTTAAGACACTATATTTTCAATCTTGGTTTTCTTTCAATGCACAGTAGTTAATTGCCACTATTATTGGATAATAATAATCTATGTACTGTATGATTTTTACCACTTTGTCAGGACTGATCTAGCTTTAAGAATCGCATGCTACACAGAAGGTACTGCAGCAGACAAAGAATTCTTCCATGACAGCAAATTCCAAAAGTGGCTTCCTGTTGTCATCTGTAAAAGTTATAAAAACTGGGAAATCACTTTATATTTTTTCTTTCATCTTTTCAAAAAAAAAAAAAGAAAAGAGAAATTATTTTTTAGAAGACACAATTTTGTTGTATAATTTTATCCCAACTTTGCTTTATCAGGAAGGAGCTATTTGAAAGTAACATAATTTCTGTGATTTCAATAAGCATATGTTTATTAAATATTATCTTTATTATGAAATATGTAGGAATGTTAGTTTTCTTAATTTAAAAATGTTTTAATTTCGTATCCATTAATCGCATTTTAAGTAATCTAAACTACAAGAATAAATTTCTTACTAGACAGCTGATTGCTATAATATTTTATTATTTTAAGTATGATACAGATGCATACTTTTAATGAAAGAATAATTAATTAAAATATTCCATGCAAGATATCAAAAAATTTAGTTCAAATATGTAAAAAGTAAAAGAAAAAGGAATAATATGGGGAGAGAATGCCATGATACAATTATTTTTTGTTATAGTGACTGTTGTTCCATTGAATTTCTATCATAAAATCTTTCTGAAAATTATATTGACAATCAATTTATAAATATATAGCTTAGACCACAAGTTATTCTTCAACTTCTCAGTTGGTAATTTGAAACCCAAACTTGAGAACTGCATTTTAAGGAACAGGCTTTGCTCTTTGATCATGTTATTAATCTTTTAGGAATTTAATAACACTTAAACTAATTTAAAGTTTAACTACTTCTTAGAGAATAATTGCAATAAGTTTTAAGTGTCTGTAGCATTGTTGAGAAAATAATAGATACAAAATACAATTATACAATGGCTCAGAGCTTTAAAGGTCTTTAAATCTTTGTCAATAGGAAGAGAATTATTGACTCAATGTAAAATAATTGTTAATCATAATTCTTATGCTGACTCAGATGTATCTTTAATCTATTCATCTAATAATTTAACAATGGTTAGATATTTTGTATATCTAAGAGTCTGTGATATAGTTGTAGAACAAGAGGAAAATTTAATACAAAACACGCACTAAAGGAATTTATGGCTGAGTGTGAGTGATATAATTTACATATCTCACTACTAGTAAAATAGAAAGCCAAACATATATGTATTTATACATTGTAGTAAAATGAGAAATTAGAAAATTGATTATTGACTTTCAAAATATAGTTGCTCTCTCCAAGAATATAGGAAAACTTGTTCCAAGGTATTGGGTAAAGAGTGAAAAAGGTTCCTTCAGAAATTATACTTTTCTGTTGATGGTAGACATTTTATTACTATACCCCAACAGAATTTATGTTTACAAGGGGTAACTGCAGTCATTATTTTTGTTGACATTATATACTCAGCACTTTATTAGCAGCCCTGATAGCATAAAAGCTTTGTAAATATTTATTGAATGAATAAATAGATTAATATAATGATGAGTTTCTATCAAATTTAACAAAAAGACTTTCATTAGAAACTTTGGTGTTTTGTTCCTTAGTTATTTATGTTAATAAAAATTTATAATAAAATTAAATTATTATATAGTTGCATATAAATATAAATAATACAGTGTAAGTTATATAAATGAAGGGTTTGTATAATAGCACTTTCAGATTTTTATTTTGGATAAGGAGGGGTAAGATGGTATAACAAAGGTTTCCTTTATCTCAGAATCATTAAAATTGTTCCTGATAAACTTCTAGAAGATAAAAGAAAACACAATTAACAGACAGAGCTCCCTGAGAAGTTATTAGAGGTATTATATGGTCTTTAAAATGGCAAGAGAAATTCCTCTTAGCTGAGAAACCAAACCCCTTTTACACTTTACCAGAAATCAGTCATATCATGAGCTAACTTAGTAGATCTGGTTGCGGAAATGGAATAAATCTTATTTATTTTTATTTATTTATTTATTTATTTATTTATTTATTTATTTATTTATTTATTTTGACTGTATAGATGACCAAGAAGGAAGCAAGAACTTTGAGATGAGTGAAGACATTTAGAAATGATAACATTGTTAATCAAAAGAGGGCAGTCACTTGTGAAATTTAGATATATTATTTCTAGACAGCAGTCAGTTGGTGTTAGAGGATACAACTCTATAGTAACATGCCATAGCACTACCTATTTTCTCTAGCTAGGTTCAAGTGTATAAGTATGAAGAGAGGCATTTTATGTTCAATCAGTGAGGGTATATCCTCAGGACAAGCAATAGAGTTCATGGTGTTAATTTAGTAGTAATGAGTTGAATATGAGATGAAGTGCAGACTTGAGTAGACATTTGATAGGAAGAAAGCAGATAAATTTAGAAATTTGGTATGTTGCCCACATCTAAGAATTGGTACAATGAGAAAATATCAAAACAAAGCTGAGTGGTATAACTAGGATATTTGACAGCTGTGATTGTTTAAATATCAGAGTTGGTCATAGCCAAAAATAAGTCAACTGTTTCACAAAACTGCCCAAAATCATGCACCAACATATATTACACACTAGAAGTTATAAAACTAAAAAGAATAAAGACCTTGAAAATTATTCATAAGTTTGTATCTGAAATCTCACTTTGAGTTCTGAGCATAATTTTCTGCGTCATATTTTTATGATTCATATAGTGTCAGAACTATAATGAGTGAGCTTGGAGATGGACTAATGCAGAGAAAGCTAGCTTTTCTTTTTCCAGACAACCACTAGCTTGGGATTTCACTGAAAAACATGTAATTGATATTTAGACGAAGTATGCAAAAAGCTTGTGTTGACTTTTAAAGCTCATTATTTCATTTTCTTTGCATTTATATTGTCTGAGTACTAACTGATGTTTAACTGTCACATAATACAACCAGAATAAAATATAGTTAAAACAAATGGAGTGGTATAATTCTTAATTTTTAAAAATATATTCTGGGTATCAAAATGTTGACTTTGTCAGCTAGGTAGAATATATCCAGCATCAGATTCTTAGCATTCACAGTGTCCTAATTCTCTATCAGTGTGTTTTCTGTGATAACCTCAGAAACTGAGAGTTGTACTTTCTTTGATTGACCAAATTAATTAGTTTGTTATTTAGGATCTTCCCACTAGCCTCATATCCTCCTTCTCTGACCATACAAAGAGTCAAAATTTCTACCACAAATTAAGATGTTTGTATTATGGCAGCAGAAGACATCTCTTGTTTTTTTTTTTTCCTGCCTTCTCCCACACAACAAAAACTTGGCACTCAGACATGAACATGAAATGATTCAGTGAAGCTCATGTAATCTAGTGCCATGCTACAAGAGATCATAGGAGAGTCAAGTTTGTTCAATTTGAGTGATAGGTTGAAACATGTAAATCTACAGTCCAGTTATGGCCCTCTCTGGATCACTTGAAGAAGTTTGATTTGAGAAGTCACCCAGAGAAGAGCAAGAGAGTCTTTGAGAATACATATATATTATATACACACATGCATAGATATATGTGTATATATCATATGTATACATACATTAGATATACATATACATCATATATACATATATAGTTGTTCATATCATTCTTACCTCTGTGGAAATCAATATTTTTAGAGACTTTATAGGACTCTGCTGAAACCACAAAAGAAAAGGAAGACTTTAGAATTATTAGTGTCTATAAGAGCAGAAGAGTTTGCTCTGGGGACTGAAGAAATACTTCAAGGAGTAGGTCATTTGAACAGGTTACTAATCCAGATTCAATCCCCAGCATTCCATATGGGCACGTAAGCCTGTCTAATAATGCTTCCTGAACACAGATCCAGGAGCACCACCCTACATGTACCACCCCCCCAAGTTTCCCTGAAGTGACACAGTTTAGCCTAACAGAGGACACAGTTTATTTTAACAAATGGCATGAAAGACATATGTATTTGGCACAAGAAATGAAAAAATATATTATGTTCATGTATTAGAGAAGTTAGCATAGTTGAAGTGACAATTCTATCCAAAGAAAAATACAGATTTAATACAGTTGATGTAACAATAACAATGCCTTTGTTCAAGGATAACAGACACTTTTGAAATATGTTGAAGCAAGAAAAGATCTTGAATAACTGAAGCAATACTAAAAACAGAAAAAGGAATAGAGTTATTGTGCTTCCTGACTTCCAGTAGCACTACTAAGAAATTAAAACAGTGCAGCATTGGACTGAAAATGGATAATCAAATAATTAAAACAGCAGAGAAAATAGAAATAAATAGCAAATTAAATGTTTATTTACCATTGCTAGACACGTTAAATCCAGCTATACAAAATGGAAAAGTTTGGGCAGAAAATGTAGTTGTGAGGACTTTTGTTCTCTGTGTATTCATATACGTGGAGCAACGTTTGTGAGTGACTGTTAATGACTAGGTTTACTGAGGTCTTGTGGCTGATTGTATGCAGTTGCAGGTGCCTAAGAGTAGTCGGAGATTAAGGTTGAGCGGGCCTGGTAGAGATGGTGAGCAATCTTGAATGCCTTGCAGCACTTCTGCACCAAGATTAAGCCAGTCTGGATTGTAATTGGGAATCTCAACCCAAAGTGCTTAGCACAAAGTGAGGTAGAGTGAATCTGGGTAAAGACTGGGGACTGAACCTGTGTGAACTTTAGGTGGCATCTTCAGCATTGTGTTTGCAAGCATCATTACAGCTGTTCAAGGAAGTTGAGTTGACTTATGTAGTTGTGATTCACAGAACAATCATGAGTGCTTGACAGCAGCTGCAACTACAGAATCATGTACATGTGATGTTGGTCAGGGATTTGTAGAGTTAAATGCTTGGCACCTGCTAAGGTGCAATAGTAATACAGTTGTGGGTAGTGCTTGGGGAACTCACTACCTGCCAGTCTCTGGAAGGAACCTGGATTCTGACTCCTTATTGGTGCTGATGGAGGACATATGCACATTTTGGCAGAAAAAAGTCTTACTCGCTATGGACTGGTAAGAGAAAATAGTAAGAAGTGAGACCTCCATGCTAGCTCTATGTTTGGGAGGTGTAAGGGATACTTGGCTATAGGGATGTGGCTTTCTTGCTTGCTAACTTGTAGGTGGGGACACGATACAGACCAGGGGTCCTCAAACTTTTTAAACTGGGGCCAGTTCACTGTCCCTCAGATCATTGGAGGTCGGACTATAGTAAAAACAAAAACTACGAACAAATTCCTATGCACACTGCATATGTCTTATTTTGAAGTGAAGAAACAAAATGGGAACAAATACAGTATGTGGCCTGCAGGTTGTAGTTAGACTATCTCTGCTTTTGTTTTGAATAAAGTATTCTTGAGAGTTGTCTCTCATTCTCTTTTTAGTTTACTTCTTCCCTAAGTGGTATAGAATTTTGTTAAGGAATTTTCACTCAAGAGTCTATGAGTTTGGAGAGTAGGTTCTGATATGCTAGCATTTTAGAATGTTGAAAGAGGCCATCTAGATAGTACCTTTCCACTACTTTGCCCCAATTCACTGGACTTCAAGTCATATTCATGTAAATATACAAACATCTAACATAACTTTTAAAGCACTAAATGCTATGGTATATTTGTACACTTTTTCTTCTTCTTTGTGGTTACTCCTGGCTCTGTGCTCAGAATTACTCCTGGTAGTCTTGGAAACCATATGGAACTGAATGCTGGGGATCAAGGTGAATGTCCTACCTGCTATGCTATTAATCTAGTTACTACATTTTTCTTTTAGTCTATGCTATTCTTTATCAATCCATAGTAGATCTTGCAAATGCAGTTTAATCATTGAATCATTGACATTATACAGTTCTCTGAACTGTTGTCATAAACATACTTTTTTTTGGAGATTTCAGCAAAGACTTTTTGTTTTTGTTTTTTTTGGGGGTTCGCATCCAGTGATGCTCATGGGTTACTCCTGGCAACGTGCTCAGAAATCACTCCTGGTTCAGGGGATCATATAGGTTGCTGGGGATCGAACCCAGGTTCCTTCTGGGTTAGCCGCGTGTAAGGCAAACATTCTACCACTGTGCTATCACTTCGCCCCAGCAAAGACATTTAAAAGTAGCTATTTTATGTTTATATATTTCATTTTTAGGGGTCCTTATGTATAAGGACTACTTGATAACCTGTACTTGCTAGATACTAGTTAGATAAAATATTTTTCTTCTCAACAGATATGTTTTAAAAATATATTATAGGTTAGAAATCAGCAATGATTTCTCAACATACAATGAGTAAAACAGTTTCTTTGTCAGCCAAAGAAAGAAAAAGGGAATTGCAACAAACTAATCAAATTAAAATTTACAGTTAAAAACGAGTTACAAATAGTGTCTCTTATCTTTGAAAGTAGTATTTCAGAATGTAAGAGATAAATGAATGCTAATTAAGGGACGAACTTTGATAAATCACCAAGGTGCAGTATTTTTTCTGATAGTCTATGAACACTAATTTTTAAATACTTGTGAGTTAGCAAAACAGGTTACACATTCACTACTGTGTCAATATTTATATGAAACACACAGGGATTTAAACTCCCAGTTGTTTGCCTTGGAATATGATTCAATGACATCACAAAAATATTTGAAAATATACCTGACACTATAATCATGGTTATTCAAAGTTTAAAATTCAAAAAGTAGCAAAATATATCATGTTAATATTAATGACCTCTTTCAGAAACATATATTTTATTTATAGGTATAC
>PVKC010014546.1:0-22077 GCA_004027635.1 Crocidura indochinensis | reverse complement strand
ACGCTCACAATTGGAAATCTTTTAGTGGTTATCTGGTTCAGCCATCTGCCTGATTAAAGATTTCTGCAATCACATTTTTGGCATATTCTCATGAGTATTTTTCCTCAGTTTTAGGTAGGTGCTCATATTTCACAAAGATCACTTAATATATGAAGAAGAGTAGAAACAATTTGTTTTCACATAGATATCTTCAAAATGAGTTAGCAAGTATGTCTTTGCTAAAGATGTGAATTCCCAGTATGGAAGATTGAAGATGGAAGAATTGAAAAATTAGTGTAAAGAAAGCATAACTAAAGTTTAACTAAACTGTCCTCATATTCACAATTAAACATAACTGGTTTCTTGGTGAGTCACTTTTTCTTCTTAGTTAATATGGTATAAATTTGTCACAGAGATACAATGATGGTGGTCAGGAAAAAAAATCAGAGAGAAATCCCAGTTCCCACTCATATCTAGTTCTCTTTCATCAATCTTTATACCAGAGGGCATTCACTCTCTTGTACTTTCTGGGTGCGTAGTTTAGTTTTTTCCAAGATCAGAAGTTGTAGAAGAGCTAAAGCCTTTAAATTATTGTTGCTATAGTTGTAGAAAAAGAAAGGAAAGAAGATAAGGGAACTGAGAAAGGGTTTGGCACCTCTGTTGCTGCAATCACAGATGTTTTACCATACTACCTGCTATTAGATAATAGCTCAATAAGCTCTGGAACCTGAGTCACGTATTTATTTTATTGTTTTAGTTTTGGTTAAATGGGAATCCATAGTAAACTACATTGCATATCATTTGGAACTTCTATTAATTTTGAAATGGAAGGAATGAAAAAGAATAAAGTGCTGAATTAAAGTAGCAAAATCTGATGCAGAACATTGACTATGTGATGCTGGGTGGGTCTACTGAGTAAGTGGGTCAAGACACTTTGGCAATGACTTTTGGGATCAAGATAAATTCAAAGACAAGCATACAGAGTGTTATTATTGTAAATAAAGATGCTGAGAAAAATGCTGAGAAACAGTCATGCTTCAGAAAATAATGGCAAATAACAAATAACAAGTAGCCTGAGTTTGAGAGGTGGCGCTAGAAGTAAGGCACCTGCCTTGCAAGAACTAGCCTAGGACAGACCATGTATGATACCCCGGCATCCCATATTGTCCCCCCAAGTCAGGGACGATTTCTGAGCACATAGACAGGAGTAACCCCTGAGCATCAAACGGGTGTGACCCAAAATAAAAACAAAAAAAAAATAAAACAACAAAAAAGAAACTTGAATCTTAAAGATTCTTAGTTGACTAATAACTTGTGATCATCACATCTTTTCTAAAGATGCTTTAACAAAATTATATATTGATATAAGATAGAAATTCCTACATTTAACTTCCCAGTAGCTCATAAATTTTCTCACCTCTTACATGACTATAGTGAAATTGTATCCCTCCCAAATAGTCTAATTTTGAAATCGATCGTGCTATTTGTAATAAGAGAAATCAAAATAAGTTCACAATAGAGTCATTCAAAGAAAGTGATTGAATACATGTTTAGTTACTTAATAATAATTAGTTAAGGTAAAACTCTTTGGAGAGATTTCTCATAATTACTTGTTCCATATTATGAAACTGCTGCAGTATTTTCTAAGGCTATATTTTGTTAAAGACTTTAGAAATTGAATATTAGTCTAGTTGGAAAGATTCCTAAGATATATAGTATCTATTAAGCATGAAAATCCTGATATCTGAAACACGATGTAAATATAAAATTGATATAATTTTATTTGTCATTCAAGGAGGCAGAGTAGAAATATGACAGATGACATGTCTACATTAGTAATCACTTTTAAAATAAAGACAAATATATATCCATATTCAACTTTAACCCTTAAATATTTGGGACTAGAGCTACAGTATAAAATCAATAACAGAAGCACAGTTTAATCTATAAAGGAAGCATTTATAACAACATTCTAGGTGGTAAAAACATAATAACTTAACATACTTAATTTATTAGTTGGTGAAAACAGATTAGATTTCTCAGATTTTCAGTAGCCAGGATTTACTAACTCTCCACTGCAAAGATAATTAATATCCATTTTTGTACTCTGAATTGGCATCGCCACAAGCCATGAATGGGCAGTTAATGATAATTATCATCATCATAGTTTTTAATAATGGTTATAATAGTGACCACAATTTATTGAACTCCAAATTTAGTACCTACTTTAAGCTGAGAACATAGCAGAACTTTCTAATACCCAATAAAATGAAACAGAAAATAAATATAATTACTACCTCATATATATTTTCAAATATATATACATAAAATTCATAAAAAACAAACATAAAGTTAAAAAACTGGTGAAAATTGCAAGTCTATGAACTGGTAAAAACTCAGAATCCTATTTTTTAAAACAAAATATGTATGTGTGAATGCATGTTATCAGCTAAAGAATTCAGACAAAGCTAGAGAAGATACATAAAAGTGAAGCCTGAGGATAAACACTTCATTTTGTTGATAATCTCATTTCATGCAAAATGGAGGCAAAACTCCTATAAACATTTTCTCTTATTAGTATTTTATATTTCTTAGGGCAATCAGTCACAAGCATGTCATTTTCACATTTTGTAAATGAGCTCCCAATATGGATCTGGCAGGTTAGAATGAAAAAGGGCAAAGATAAGCAGAAATGCCACTCCGAGAGAAGTATTCTTTTTTGGAAAAGGCTGTATTTTGGTCAGTTACTCCAAATGCTCAGCTAACATTTGTTTTAGAAAAGTCAACTCATTCCGAAGATACTCTGCTATCTTTCACAGAAAAGCTAACAATGAGGCTTCAGTAAAACAGTTCAAATTGAGGTAAAGTTCAACTAAGATATCAAAACAGTTCCCTTTCTCATTGGTCTCTGTCTTTTTTTGGTATCACCTTTATTCTTTTTCCTTCTACCTTATAATAATTTTACTGGCAAGGTGGGAAAGTGTAATAGTTAAGAGTTCCTGACCACAGTGCCTCTGAACTTCGGTTCCATTCCAAATCCAAGTGGAAGGATTAATGTCTCATGTGCCCACTTAGAATAATGGAAAGACTTCATTAACAGAAACTGTTGTTTGAGAGCTTTCCTCTGGATTAAACCTAACTCCAGAGTTTTCTCAAATATCAGTGTGTGAAACTAATCACAGGAAAAGCCAAAGCTGCTCTCAAGTTTCTTTGTATAAAATGGATCATGTTCTCAAAGTCTTCAAATTAAACTTGATAGCAGCAACACAACTCCTAGGCCCACAAACATGGCTACAGAGAATAATCCCAACCACCCCCTTAAATCCCTATAGTTCTGCTAAAAGCACAATGATGAGAGTCAAAAGGAAACAAAGCATTTGTCATTTTCCCCTTGTGTCCACTAAGAGAAATTGGCAGTTGTAATATAAAAGGGCACCTTTTATATAATAATATATATTAATATATAATATAAAAAGGACACCTAAGAAGATAAGAGAAAAAAATATAAATTTCTAAAGAGCAAGTAGGTTGTAATTGTCATTTGTCTTTTTAGACTTGCAACAAGTGTTGGCCAGGCAGGTTTCCTTCTTCCCTCCCTCTCTCCTTTATTTCTTTTTAACTTTCTTTACTGTCCTCTCTCCTATATGGACTCCAAAGCTCTTTAATCTTCTTTTCTCTACTCTGTTAACAGTTATCAGAATTATTAATATTCCTTCCATTATATAAATTGTCATTCCAACTAACATTTAAAAATGCTAAAGATTTAGCGAAGAGAATATTTAGATTAGTAGGCAAAGTATTTATATTTAAAATCGTTAGGTTAATATGAATTAATTAGTATGCTTACCTTATTTTCTGTAAAAAGGAGACTAAAATATGTATTACAGATTTTTGTTCCTTTGAGACTTATAAAAACTCATTGGCATTTATCTTCTGCATTATAATATTGTATTATAATGATGACAATGTCATCCTGACAGGAACACTAAATATTTTCATGAAAATACTTTACAGATTTATTAATGCATATAAAAGTTAATTTTGTGATTATATATGATATATAAAAGAAATCTTCGTTGAAATATAAAATCAAGATAAACTAGTAAAATTTAAAAAAAAAACTAGATAAATCAATAACTCACCACAAAAAGTGGTGAATGTTGTTAGGGAAATAACTACAGTAACAACTAGCATGACAGTGTTAAAGAATGAGAGAAGTAGAATGCCTGTCTTAAATACAGGCAGGGACTGAGAAAGAGGGAGGGGCTACATTGGTAGTGGGAATGTTGCACTGGTGAAGGGGAGTGTTCTGTTTATGACTGAAACCCAGCTACAATCATGCTTGTAATTATGGTGCTTAAATATTTTATATATTAAAAAGCCCTGTATTATGAACAACCTTGTAACTATGGTTTACAAATAAAAAATTAAAATAAAAAAAGAAAATCCACCAGTAGATCTTTGCTGATATAGTTAAAACAATTTGTAATATATTATGATGCTTCTAAGACTATATATCTCAGACAAGAAAAAGTGAACATCATACATATAAAATGTTACCTTAGTTTATTTATTAATATTTATTGAAATATAATGTTCATACACTTTTGGTTTTCTACCCATGTGCAAGTTTTTACTTGAGCTGAAAAGTGGGAGGGGGGTTGGGGGTTTGGGCCACACCCATTTGATGCTCAAGGGTTACTCCTGGCTAAGCGCTCAGAAATCACCCCTGGCTTGGTGGGGGGCATATGGGATGCCCGGGGATCAAACCGAAGTCTTTCTTTGGCTAGCACTTGCAAGGCAGACACCTTACCTCTAGCGTCACCTCACCGGCCCCTGCAAAGTGCCTTTTAAAGAAATATAATCTATAGTTAACTGTATATTTTCATAGTACCTGGTTTTTCTTATTAAAAATCTTTGATATTTCCGGTAAATCAAGAAAAGAAAATAATTCTTTTTTTTTTTTTTTTGCTCACACCCAGCAGCGTTAAGGGGCACTCCTGGCTCCACGCTCGGAAATTGCTCCTGGTAGGCTCGGGGAACCATATTGGATGCCGGGATTCGAATCACCATCCTTCTGCATGGAAGGCAAAATGCCTTGCCTCCATGCTATCTGTCTGACCTCATAAAAAATAAAATAAAATAATTCTTGAGGAATCCAAAGACTGAAAATCGTATGATCTGTCTACTCTATAACCAATGGCTAATGAATAGTTTTTTTTTTATTTCCAGGCTCTAACTGTTTTTTAGGAGATAGAGTCATTTGGTTTTATTTTTTCATACTCTCCATTTGCATCAAAATGTATTGTGCTAGGCCTATAGTTCTGTGAAATATATTCCATCAACAAGTAGGCTTATCCAAGCAAGTGTTTCAGGGTATATTGACAAAGCACTTTTCATGATTGCATGACTTACCTCCAATTTACATGCAGACCAGTTGCCAAGGACCCAACTGTAGCAGGGAATCACTGGACAGGTTTTCTGCTGTGTAAGCTCTGTGGGACATGGCCGTCCTTCTCCCTGGGTTGGCATAACGATAAATCGAGTCCGGCTCATTCGACCTAAAATGATAAGGGAGGTGTCATATTTTTGATTGATACAATCTGGCCACCCTACTCTCTTACACTTTACATATGTAACAGTGAATGACTTCTGCCTTTACATATTTTAATCCTTGATTACAAATATCATATAAAAACATTTTTGTTAAATTATAAATTGGAAAGGAAGATAACAATTTTACATAATAAGAAGTACTATATAAATATCTCTAAGAAGATACTTTTCCAAGGACCCAATAATGCATTTAAATTAGTCTTAGTGGGGAAGTTGTTGCACAATTTGAAGTACTCAAAGGTATCTCAGTACTTGGTGCTTGGTAGTCACTCCTGTTGATGCTTGGTGGAATATGCAATACCAAGGATTAAATGCTGGTCTTATGCATGCAAAACATATACTTATCCCTAGAACCAATTTCAGTTTTTGTGGGAGACTACTCTAGCCTGCACAAGATGGATGCCATCAACCATAGCCTCTCTCTGTGGAAAAGTTCCACTGAGTTGCTTACGTGACTGCTGGCAGGTTTTAGCCCTGAGCATAAAGGAAACATTGCTACAAAAAACTAGCTCCTTGTGCTAACTTCTGGGCCATGGAGCTGGGGGCAGGGTGCAAATAGCATTTTCTTATATCTCTAACCCCTGCTAGGTTGGAGATTGTTTTGGATCAGCCACCAAGTTATGTCTATTTTCTCTTCTCTCCTCGCCACCTGTAGGCTGTGCTTTGCCAAAAGTCCTTGATAAAAATGTAACTCTATCCCCATCCCTTTCTTGGCTAAGTATCCATAATAAGAATATGATTGATAGAGAGACCTGTTTGAATCAACCAATACCTAGCTGCCCAGTAGTTAGATATAAAATGCCTTTGTCCATTTTTGGTGATGTACCTGTATTTGAAATGTAACTGGACAAAAACTTTTCATTGTAACCAATAGTCTTCAAGACCTGCCTCCCTTTGTGTGAAAAGTATATAAGTGCTTGCTAATGCCTAATACAGTTACCCTTGATCAGATTTTAGACTTGGGACATCCTTTCTAACCAATTTGGATTTTTCTATAGATAATTCAGGTTGGTCCGGCTTCAGGAAACTCCCAAACCAATAGCGGTGTTCACCCCCCGCTGGCCGGAGTCCCCAGAACGCCGTGAACCCTCAAGTTTTTACTGAGTACAAAATCAAATTATTACCTTGTGTGTGTAGAATATACATGATTAGAAAAATAACATCAAATCCTGGTATTCTATTTTAAAATGACAAACACTGATTAATATAATCGTTGAGTTTCCAAGTCATCTTTCTGTCTTCTACTGATCAACAATGCACATAAACAATAACCTACTTTAATACTAACACAGATAATTTATCAAAAAAACCTACATAATAATTCAACTTCAATTATTTGCCAACACTTTTTTGTTATGAAGTCTGTTTTATTGTGCCGTAAAATGTGTTATGCCCACTCCCGATTTATTGTGTCATAAGTATATTAGGAATAGTGGAAGCAATTTAAGTGTTTTATTTCTTTCTTGCCTTTTTGACTTTCTCTCCTTCTCATTCATATTTTCACTCTTCTTTAAGGCATTAAACCATATTGATTCATTATTATGATCTGTGAACATAAATCATTTTGTTCTAAAATTAATTGTGTAGCTATAATAATGATAAATATTTTAAAAATGGGGGATCAGTGAGAACATATTCTAGGGATTTAGTCAACTTGTGAAAAATTAGAAGTAAGTTTCTTGAACCATCAATCTCAGAAATACAAAAAATATCCAAGTCAGATATGCTCTGTAGAGTTCTACACAACAAGAGAGCCTGTGCAGAGGTCATGAAATGCAAAGGGTAGAATGTGTTTGAGGAGCTGATAAGAAGAGCAATGTGACTGGAACAGTGGAAACTTTTGGAGTGGGTTGAGATCATTTTAGATAATATCAATTAATCTAGATTAATCTATCAAAGAAAAATGAAAAATTAGTGATGATTTCATTGATACACATACTCATTTGAAACACTTGTGTAAGGTAATATTCCTCTACCTTCAAGTTCAGGACCAAGTAAGAGGTGACACACTGTCATGATTACATTTCTTACTGGCCTCCAGAAATTTTATTACTGTTTAATGGAAAACTAACTCTCCATGAAAAGACTATTGAAGAAAAACAAAGAGTTGTAAGACTATTGAAGCAAAACAGAGTTGTAAAATGCGGACTCTAATTTCTTCATTCCTCATAACAGGGAAGTCTAATAAAATATGAATCTAATACTATAATAGAGTAAAAATTTCTGAAGGTTTTTATTTTCTTTTTCTTTAATATGTACACAATATATAGTAAGCACTGAATATTATCTGACATTAAAATGAATTTTTGAATACAGAAAAATGTTTGAACAGATTTTCTGTGCATATCTCTCAAATGAACAAATCTAGTTAGACATTAGTTCATTCATACAAAACATGTGTCTTAGTTTTGGGTGAAATTTTTACCATTTTATTTCCTCGATTACTTTAGATCAGGTCAGGTATTCAAAATCAACTTTGTTTAGCCATGGAAATTTTAAGCATCCAAGAATTTATCCCTTTCTTTGACTTTTATAGTTTCATGGCATAAAATATTCTCAAAGTAATCTCTGATTATATTTTGGATATTTGCTGTGTCTGTTGTGATGTCAACCCTTTAATTTCTAATATAGTTTATTAGAATTTTCTTTGTAAGTCTTAATAATAGTTTATTATGTCCTTTTTTTTCTTTTTTTGAACCATACCTGGTGATGCTCAGGGGTTACTCCTGGATATGCCCTCAGAAATCATTTTTGTCTTGAGGGACCATATGGGAAGCCAGGATATCAAACCATGGTTCATCCTAGGTTAGTGAGTGCAAAGCAAATGCCACAGCTTTCGCCACTGCTCTGGCTACAATAGTGTATGTCTTGTTTACTATTTCAAAGAACCAACTCTGGCTTTTATTGATATTTGGGTGGCTTCTTGGGTTTCCAGTAAATTAATTTCTTCTTTAAGTTTTATTATTTTCTTACTCTTGCCTGCTTTTGGTTAATTTTGCTGGTAATTTTGCAATTTCTTAAGCTGTCAAATTATATAAACAGTTAAATCATGTATATGGGTTCTTTTTTCCTATCTGATAAAATCGTGCAAAGCTATAAGTTTTCCTCTCTACACCACCTAATTGTTTTGTATCACACATTCCTGTCTATGAACTCAGAAATCGCTCCTAGTTTGGGAGACTATGTGGGATATCAGGGATTGAACCCAGGTCCATCCTAGGTCAGTTGCATGCAAGACAAGCGCCATACCACTGAGCTATTGCTCCTGCCCCTATCTCACAGATTCTGCTGAATACATTGTTATTCTAAATCTGATGTATTCATTTTAATTTGTTTCTTGAATTTTTTTATATTCTTTATAAACTGGTTGTTCATGAGTTAGCTGTTTTATTTCCTGGTATTATAGTTATTTCTCTATTTCACTACATATGCACTTCTATTCTCAGTGCCTTGTGGTCTCAGAAGATAGTTGATGCAATTTCTGCTCTCCTGATTTCATGGTGGTTAGTTTTGTGGAAGCATGCTATCTCTAAGATAACACATTGTCTATCTTGCAGAATATCCCATGTGCACTGGATAATTATATATATTTGACTTTTTGAGACTATAACTCTATACACCTCTTCATATCAATTTCTTCCTTCCTGAATAGTATTTCATCATTTGTGGTATCAAAAAGTGACCAAGTGACGTTAAAATTGCCTACAAATATTGTGTTGCTATTGAAGACTTTAATTATTGAAGACTTAAATATATTAGCTGCTTTTAAGTATTTTGTTGACCGCTTATTAGTTTCATATATGTTTAGCTGTAATTTCTTTTGAAGCCTACATACCTTGCTTATTAAGAAATGACTCAAGGGACTGGAATGATGGCACAGCAGTAGGATGTTTGACTTGCATGTGGCTGACCCAGCAAAAACTGTTTGATCCCCCAGTGTCCTACATTGTCCCCCAAGCCAGGAGCGATTTCTGAGCTCATAGCCAGGAGTAACCCCTGGGTTTCACTGAGTGTGGCCCAGAAAGCAAACAAACAAACAAAAATAAACGACTCTATATTTTTTTATAACCAATTTGAGTTTAAATCTATATTGACTAATATTAGTATGACCACCCTACACTTTTTGAGGGCAATGTTTACATGAATTGTCTTCTAAACTTTTGCTTTGAGTCTATGTATGCTCTGACTATTAAAATATTTTTCTTTCAGGTAGCAGGATGTTGAATTCACTTTTTAATTCATTTTCTACTATACTTTTTAATTTTGTGTATTTAATCCATTGACATTGAGAGAAATTATTGTCTTGGAATTTTGTGGCAACTTTTTGTAGTAGCTTGGTGTGTTTGTGGAGATTGTCTTATCATAAAGTAGCTCCTTTAGTTTTTTAAATGTTGATTTGTGATGAAGTTCCTGAGCTGTTATGTATCAATGATGCAAGAAAAATGTCTGGCTAGGTAAAGCAATTTGGAGAGACATTCATTTCATTGAGTTTTTTTCAATATCACTGCCTTAGGGCCTTAATTCTTTCTTTTGGTAAATTTGCTATAAATCTTAAAAATGCAACTTTATGATTTTCTTCTAGAAGTCTAAAAGTCTTCTAGAAGTCTAGATGACTGCATTCAGTCTTCTATATCTGTGTTTTTTTATGATTCTGATTAGGAAGTCTTGTAGTATATTTATTTCAATCTATGTTAGCCAGTACTCTTTGGGCCTCCAGAAAGTGGGGACATGTACCTTCTAGTTCTGGAAAACTCTCAGTAATGACATCTCCTACTGTTCCTTCTTTATAGATATTTTCCTGGCCCTCTGGTAAGTCAATGTTTTTATGCTGTTCCTCTTTAATTCATCCTAGAATTCTCTTGTTAGTTTTCCATTTATTTTAAGTCTCCTTTTCAATCTTCTCCTGTTGTCTGGAGGTATTATCAGCTCATCTTCCTTCTCATCGGTTCTGTCCGTCTGGAGGTATTATCAGCTCATCTTCCTTCTCATCGGTTCTGTCCTCATCAGTTTTAAATCAATTGTGAAGACTTCCGGTGAGTTTTTTTTTTATTACACCTGCCCGTTTTTCCATTTTTTGGGGGGGGAGGGTTTGGGTCACACCCGGCAGTGCTCAGGGGTTATTCCTGGCTCCATGCTCAGAAATTGCTCCTGGCAGGCACGGGGGACCATATGGGGCACCGGGATTCGAACCGATGACCTTTTGAATGAAAGGCAAACGCCTTACCTCCATGCTATCTCCCGGGCCCCCGTTTTTCCATTTTATGATAGCTAGATTATGAATATATTGAGAACCTCCATACTGTTATCTATAAGGGTTGAACCGAACAACATTACTGCCTGCCATGAATGAGAGTTCCTTTTAACAAGGTCCTCACCAACACAGACTGTCTCTACAATTTTTGGTCTGTGTCATTTTACTGATGTAAGATGATTTCTCATTGTCATTTTGATTTTAATTTTCTTAACTATAAGTGGTGATGAGAATTTTTTTCATGCAGATGAGTGTATCATGAAGATGTGGTACATATAAACAAAATACTATGTAACTTTTAAGCAACGATGCAAACACGCAATTCTCTAAAACGTGGATGGAACTGGAAGATAACATATTAAACACAGTAAAACAGAATGATATATATTTTAAAATATATATTTTAAAGAATATATATGTATAAATATATATAAAGGTATCAATTTTATGTGGTACTTAGAATAATTGCATGAAGGAATACAATGTTAAGTTTAAATAAGAGTTTTCTAGAACACTCTTGCTCCAGAGGATAGTGAGAAGGAAAGAAATTGAGTGGAGGAGAAGAAAGATAGATGTGAAATAATGGGGGACAGGTTAAAAAAAGATTCAGGTGTAATGGAGGTGTTAAGGAAGAACAGAACTACATATCCAAGCCTTAGAGTCAACAACATTAAAATTATGAGACTCAAATTTTAACAATAAAAATGTAAAAGGTACCTATGATGATTGTAGACCGGGATGATGTGAGGTAAGGTACAGAAGCTGGGAAATTTGGTGAAGGGAGGTTGGCATCCATTGATGTATTGGTTGAGAACCATTGTATGTATGAAGCTTAGCTATGAATGACTTTGTAAGTCACAACATTTTAAATTAAAAAAAATTATAAAACATAGTTATTTTAACTATTCATTTTATAGACCAAAAATAATGGGAGGATTTTTCTATGATGTGTTCTAATTTTTATACAACATGCTATTAAAAATATCTAAAAGTGAGAGATAAGGAATTTGCCTGCCCTAGAGCAAGGTAGGGTTTGGGGGAAATTTAGGGGTGAAGGAAAACAAGAGACATAGTGACAGGAAAGGTACACTAGTGAAGAATGGTGGCCATTTTATGATTGAAACCCAACAATGACCAATTTTGTAATTACAGTGCTTAAATGAATCAAACTAAAAATGTCTAAAAACTCAGATATTAAATTGTATTTTCTACTCTTTTTATATAACTTTGCCTCCTGTTATCATTAAAGGAGCAATTTTTTTTCTCAAGTAACTTTGAAAAGGAAGTTAGTGAGAAAATAATAGATCTTAAGATGATTTTCTCTCTCTCACTTTTTTGGTTAGGCTATTTTGACTTATTTAAGAGCTCAAATATTTTCTGGTTACATAAACCATATTAAGGAAAATGATAGGTAATTGTGAGATGTTCAATACCTATTAGAATAGAAATTATTTACCTGAGACTAAATTGAACAAAGAAGAACAAATATATACTACTTGAGTAAGTATCATGTCTAGTGAAGTGGGTCAGAAGGAGAGGAATCTCTGTGCTCCTCTTCTAAAATGATTTCTCTTATATGTGGGATATAAAGACACACAGCGAGAGAGCAACAAATGGCCAAAGGTTTCTGGAGAGTTGATCCACAGAAAGAAACTTATCTGGGGGTAGGCAAGTTAGAAGAGAAGGTTGCTTGTGTGGGTCATTGGATAATGGAGGAGTGGAGAAGGCATTCTGGAGGTGACTGTGGTATTGCAATGATGTAAGTAAGCACAAAACTATCATGAGCAGTATTGTAAACCACAACATTAAGGTGCTTTCTTTATATACAACTAAACCAAGTTCTAATCCTGATATATATGGTCTGAGCACTACCAAAAGTCATCCTGAGCATTGAGTCAGAAGCACCAATGATTGTGCTTCCCTACAGCTAAATCAAATTGTGAAGTTTTAGGATGTTACTTATTGAAAAATATAGAAACATGTAGATTACATATTCAACTTTGCAATGTAATTAAAAATAGGTACAACGAAGTACTTGGAGTAGTGGCATCATTGGTAAGGAGTCTGCCTTGCCTGCGCTAGCCTAGGACAGACCGCAGTTCAATCCCCCGCGCACCCCCCCCCCGGCATCCCACATGGTCCCACAAACCAAGAACAATTTCTGAGCTCATAGCCAGGAGTAATCCCTGAATGTAACTGGGTATGGCCCCAAAACCAAAAAAGAAAGGTACAAAGAAAAATATAATTACAAGGTTTTAATGTTCAGGTATTACTAAAGACAAAATTATGTTTCTTAGTTTGGTCTAGAGTAGATTGAAATATGCTATCTAAAAAAATAAGTTTCAGAATGTATAATATAGCATAAAATATATAAACTCAAACATTGATTAAAATTAGACAAATAATCTCTTATAGTTAATAATTTTCTTACAATTTTATAAGTTTAATTATTATTAGTTTATTATATATTGTTTAAAATATTCTATATTCAAAAAATGATGAAAATTTAACAAAGAATGTAGTTAAACCAAATACTAAGTTATCTTATAAGCCTTGAATCTTAAGATCTAACTAAATTGATCCCTAAATGAAAGCTTAGAATTTATAAAGGGTAGAAAAATTTGACTTCAAACGGTTGTTTGAACTGTTGTTCAAACCTTGAAATATCTAACACAATCTGAAAGTATGTGGCAAGCACCAGGTATATGTAAAGAGGCATTACACAGGCTTAGAACATAAAGGAAGAGTTCTTTTCAAAATTTACTCTCAGATCAATATAGATCTGTGGGTTTGATGGCAGTGTCTCCTAAGGAAACATCCAGGTCATTTAGCACCATTGGTTTTGCCAAACAACCCAGTGAATACATAAACAGAGACAATTGTTTGAGGTGAAGACAATTGTTCATCTTTGATAAACAAGTCAGCAGAGAGCCGCAGGTGCTGAAGTCTAACTTACGTTGCAACGTGCTTGCCCTCTTTAATGTGACTAAATAAACTTTCGCCACTTGTGGTTTCTGCCCCATTGCTACCTTCAGTTGAATAAAAGATACTGACACACACAAAAGAGAGCTATTGGCACATTCTCTTAGAAAAGAAAAGGCACAGCTGTTTTTCAACAATAGTTTCAGACCTTGAGTTTGGTCTCTTTTAAGCTAGTTTATCTGTGCCATACATTTCAAGTCTTTGAATGATCTCAACATACTATTTTTAAGCTATTTTGTATGCGTAAGAAATGATCTCAATATGGAGTTTTTTCATTTGGGAAACATTACTGGTTGAAATGTGGTGAATTTTAGTTAAGAATACTTTCATAAGAGGTGTTGGAAGACTGACAAAATTGGAAGGTTGTCAGGGGAGTACTACAACTGCAAAGATTGTATTTGCAGCATCCTGAGAATAGGTGTTTAAAAATTAAGGAGCTAAATCCCAAATATTTCTAATCATTTTAAAATGGAAGCCAGAGATGAATAAACATAATTGAAATTGCGAGTCATATAGCATTATCTGGTAATGTCATAGAACCTTGAACACAAAGACCATGAAAATGGTTGCGAGATAAGATTCTGCACTAGTATAGTAGAAGTGTAAAAAGACATCAGTCATAAAATTTTTGTACATTTCATCTTAAATTTTTTTGGGCCACACCCGGCAGTGCTCAGGGGTTACTCCTGGCTATCTGCTCAGAAATCGCTCCTGGCAGGCATGGAGGACCATATGGGGACACCGGTATTCGAACCAACCACATTAAGTCCTGGGTGGGGTACTTGCGAAGCAAACACCACTGTGTTATCTCTCCGGGCCCCTCATCTTAAATATTTAATGTAAGTTACACCTTCTTAGTAATTTATCTTGTACTCCTTTGTAAAACATTTTATATCCTATAGTTTTTGTGAAGTGGTATTGTTTCATTACAGTAAAAGCATATTATATTTGTTTATTATTTCTTTCCATTTGTCTTATTATCATCATCCGATTTTTCATTAGAAAATTAGTTTCATAGGGCCTAGGGAATTTGATTTCTTTTATTGTTGTTGGTTTTTATTTTTTGGGGGGGGCACACCCAGTAATGCTCAGGGGTTACTCCTGGCTATGCGCTCAGAAATTGCACCTGGTTTGGGGGACCATATAGGATGCCTGGGGATGGAACCACAGTCCATCCTAAGCTAGCGTGGGCAAGCTCTAGCACCATGGCTCCAGTCCCGGGATTTTGCTCTCTATGGATCTTTTCAGATCCATACATTGATCTTCTAAACAGAGAAAATGTTTTGTGTTCAAAAAAAAAATCCATTGATGATTTGTGACACAGAAGTAAGCTAAAATGTTTCCCTCAAGAACAGGAGTCAAACTATATTTACTGCTGCCTACTTTACAACATACACGAAATGCATTCTTCCTCTGATTCTATATATTTTGGATAAAATGATTTTACTTCATATACACACACTCACACACAAACTAAAACTCAAAATCACAGGATTGCATGTAATTTGTTATTTATTTTGCCACTTTTGATTGTAAAAGAGAACAACATGAATCAGGCACAGTTTTTAATATAATCAGAGGAATAAATGAATATATGCACACATAAATTTAGATAAATGCAGAATTGAAAAATAAGGATTATGGAAAAATTCCAAAAGGAATGACCACATCTGAAAATTCAGAATATTAAGATATCTCAAAGTCAAATAATGTTTCTGTAGATCTTTAAAATTATTGGAAGTAATTTATAATAAGCACTATATTTATGCATCAGTGGTACTATTTAGATGTACCTATTTATTAGAGAATAAGCCGAGGTTTTCCAGCACAAAAATTGTGCCGAAAATACCTAAGCTTGGCTTATGCTTGATCATACAAGTTATTTGATTCGGTGCCTGCAATCCGAATAAAATGTAGGGAGTCTCCAGTAGTTTTCTGCCATCTGCTGGAGGGAGCTATGCTTCAGTTCAGTCCAAAAATTGGGGCTGAGTTGAAGAGGTAGGCAGCTGAACTGAACTGGATGTCACTGAACTATTTAACCCACAATATTCTGCACTTTGTATGAGAAAGACAGCAGTGATGATTATATCTGTGAACTCAGTCATGATGACATTGTCTATGCTGATACCCTCACATCAGATACAGCTGAAGCTCTGTTTGGATATACAGATGATGATGAAGAGGAATCCAGTTTTGAATGATTTCCTACTTTGGGATTTAGCTTGATTACCTGTTAAACTATGGTTTTCTGCACTTTATATAAAGTTTTAAAATTATTGTTGCTAGTGTACAGTTCTTCCTTAGCAATAAATATTGGAAAACATTCAAGCTACTGGTTTCTCGCTTATTGTAATTGTTTTGAATTTATTTTTTATTTTTAAAAATTTTTTTATTAAATGAAACTTAGATGTGAAGAGAGAGAAAATAAAAAATATCGATATAGGGGAGAACATAGGTGTGTAGAAAATTATAGAGTCTTATATGTAAAGGTTGTCTATTGGCAAAGCACCAAGATCTGTTATATTGCACTGATAGTTTTAGAACTCTCAAGCAAATTACTACACATATCTAATTTCTGGCATTAGCAGATGTGTTGGTGATGCTATGAACATATGTATTCAGAGTGAGAAGAACAGACTGTGGCAGGGTCTGATTGCTTTAGGATTCAGGTCTACAAGGCATTCCACTCATTTCTCCTCTGTCCTTAAACTATGTAGGCAATGATCAATATCAGCCAAAATCCATCCAAGGTTCTTAGTATTGCACATAATAGAACCTATGTGGGATGTAGGATATTTTCCAGAAGGGACACAAATAATGTCACAATCCCCTAGACAGATATTAAAATTTATTCAATACATGCAAAATGAAAATACTGATAATTATAGTGAGGTTCATGACATCTTACATATATGGAAATTTGTCAAAATAAAGAAAAAACACATATACTCAAGGATGTCACTATAATAGGCTATCCTAGAGCATAGAGCTAATAAATAGGAAAGATGCATCTAGAGGGCTAGATTAAATCAAAAGGAAAAATATCTTAAGAAAAATGACTATGAAGATTATAAATAGTAATCAAAATAAAGTTACATGCAGGAGGACCTCACTCAAATGTGGTATTTAAAGAAACAAAGTGAAGGTACAGACATTGCCCAATAGAAACCAACATAAGGATAGAGTGAGAATATTATTAGCACAGTGGTAGGGAGTTTGCCTTGCACGTGGCAACCCAGGATGGACCAGAGTTAGATACCTGGTATCCCATATAGTCCTTTTTAACCAGGAGCAATTTCTGAGCACATATTTAGGAGTAACCCCAGAGCATCACTGGTTCATCCCCCATAACAAAAAACAAAACATAAAGAAGTGAGACTATTAAATGTTAATAAGAGGTGGGGTGGATTGTTGAAAAGTGCCAATAGAAACAGAATGGAAGGGATAATGGCACAGTGATGGTAATTGTGGTATAACACCAGACATTAAAAGATAAGCATCTTATTTTAATTTATGTAAATTTAGTCATATAATCACATAAAAATAAGTAAAAATTCTGACGAAAATTTCTGATAGCTATATTTAAAGATGGAAATTAATATATCATAAATACACAGTATTTATAATGCAATGTACCTTTATCATGTCATTCATTCTAAAATATCATTTCATTATAAAATAAAAACAAAGTTTCTAAATGTGCTTAAATTACCCGTTATAGATGGTGAAAACTAAGATTCAGAAATAGAATTTGCCTTAAGAGCTGCAATTTGAACCAATATTGAACTTGCAAGTTATTACCCAGCTGGAATTATAGCAAGCTATTAATCAGAAAATTATGAAAATCTATATGCTAATTTACTTAAATCTTGGTCCCGTTTGGTTTACAGTTTGGTTTCCTTAGATTTTAAAGTGTTTCATTTACAGGAAACAGTATGTTTTCATCATTATATAATAAACCCAAATTTTTATTCCTGTTGTTTGTTACAGAAGTTTTTAATTTCCTTAGCCATAAAATACATAGTCTGAGGGGCAGAGAGTAGAGGGAGATATGTAGGCATGCAGACAAATAATTTGCATGTAGACAGCCCCATTTAAACACCTACGCCTCCATATGATTTCTGAGCATGTCAGACAGGAGTGATCCCTGAATGCATAGCTAGGAGACCAGGTTTGTCCCCCAAACCATAAAAAAAGCTAGCAATATAGAGTCTAGATATTGTAATTAACTTTAGTTTTTCAGCATCTTACTTATGTTACAGATGAACCTATTTCATGCTGCAAAATGACTCAAGCAATCCAGATAAGGCATAGAACAACTACAAAACACTTATTTCTGAATAATTAAGACATTCTAGCACCAGCTTCTGCTATGTCTTAATCATATAATACATGCTTTCTAGGTTCCTGCTCCAAATTCAGAACCTTTACCTTGTGATGAATTGCAATCCTTTTTCGGGATCAAAAGTCTATTCTAAATCATAGTTCTTTGTTTTCTTGTAAAGTGCTTTAGTACACTCTTCGTGGACATGTCTCTTGATCCCTGAGTTTATAGTTACTGGAGTTTTATCTGTGATTCCATTTATCCACTTTTATATGTATCAAATATCTTCTGCTTTCTTTGTAGAATACATTGTGCTTTACATATCCACAGAGATACTGGTTAACTGCAATCTATCTATCAAAGTTCATGCTTCCTTTTCTCTACTGTAGAAGGTTATCATTGTTGCTGAGGATAGACGTGATACCAGAAACCACACTTCTGCTCTACCTTCCTCCCCTGAACAGGGCACATGGGTCTAAATTTTGCCAAATAAATAAAAGGAATAATTGTGAGTCTTATAAATATTTTACCAGGACATATGGCTATTATCCTAAAAAATAAACGTGACTATGTTAAAGTGGTTGAGCCTAATTCAACCTGTGTTACAGCCAGATTATTTGAAAATGAACCATTCTTGCCTTTATTATTTATTTATTTAGTTCTTTATTTTTTTTTATTTATATGGGGAGTTGGGTCACACCCAGCAATGCTCAGAGCTACACCTGACTGTGCTCAGAAACCAGTCCTGGTAGGCTCACGGGACCATATGGGATGCCGAGAATTGAACTGGGGTCTGTTCAAGTTTGGTCACATGCAAAGCAAACACCCTATCGCTGTGCTATTGCTCTAGCCTCACTACTCTTGCCTTTTTGTGATGAGTGAAAGACATTATTTGCTCTTTGGCATTAATTCACTATAAATTGGGAATTTGCCTGACATAGGACCTTGCATTACTATGAAATAGATAATCTTTCACAAGCCAGGGGCCTAACATTTAATATTGGTTGAATTTAAGACCTTTTGAAGACTGTCCCACATTATATAGAGCCCTTCTGAAATCTTTTGATGATGTCAAGTCCATTTGCAACCTCCACCTAACTAACCATAAAGGACTGATATGGAGCAAGATTTTAACTTGTCCCTTGGGTCAGAATCTAACCATGTCACATATCCATTTGTCAAGCTATGAAATACTGAAGGGTTATTAAAAGCAATGGTTTAGTGAAACATATGTAAGAAACGTGGATACCTTCAAGGCCACAAGTCTGTGAACACTCTGTCCAAGATGTCCATCCTGAGAGCTGACAATTGACAACACATTCTACCAGACAGTGGACACTCATACTCTGAGGCTTCTCCAAATTATGCTGCAATTGGAAATGTAATGATAAAATCAAGTCAAAGGGCCATCTTTTAATTAAAAGACTTCTTATTTCTATGGTAATATTTTCATATTTTTGTGAGAAAATAAGCCATTTTTATATAATTTGGTGATTGCATAGAAATTATTATCTCTGGATCATGATAGAGATATGTTGAAACTGTGGTTGTGAACAAGTGAGGATGCTTGAGTGCTAAATTCAGGTAGTTTAAGGGCTAGAATGATAGTACAATAGGTGTGCACTTGTATATACATGCCACCAACCTGTATTTGATCACTGGAATTTCATATGGTACCCTGGCCACAACCAGGAGTAATTTTTGAGATTATAACTAGAAATAACTCTGAGGGTGTGACCCCAAATAAATACATTTATAAATAATAAAATAATTTAAGTATTTTGCACATATGGTTGGGTTGATAGTTATGTACATAATTCTCAAATTAACAGATGTGGAAAAATTAGTAAAAGCAAAGATATATAGTCTATTCACATATTGTTAAGATAATTTGCTTAAAAGCACAAGCTTTGGAAAAGTTGTCGATAGAGTTTATTTTCCTCTTGTATATTCTGAAAGTTCTAGGCAATATTTAAAAAAGTTATGATGGATCAGGTAGGAAAGGTCTTAGTAAAAAATAAATCATCTCAGACACAATAAAAGAATAATGAAAAAATTTGCTACTGGAAGCCCTGTTATGTATTTTTCTAGGAAATCTTTGACACTCAATATATATTAACTGTTAGCAATGTCAATACTAAACTAAGATTAATCATTATACAAGATTAATTGCTATATGGACAAAATAATATTTTCCACATAACATCTATAATAATTCATAATACTGAAATATGCACATTAAATTGATAATCTAGTCTTCTTTAAGCTAATATCTTTAAATATTTGTTGGACATGTTATTTAGAAATGAGGAAAATTTTAAATTAACACATAGTTTATATATGAAATTGTATGAAAAGATTTATTACACCAATAAATTTAATATTTTCTATTGGTTGACAGTATTAAAGCTTGGAGATATATATTTCCTGGAGCAGACAACTTGAGAGACAAATACAATACAGTAATAAATAATTGACAGGATAGACAGAACTATGCCTTGCATTAGTGAGTTTCAGTGTTAAAAATAAAAGTTATATTGAATTTCAGATCATCTGGTCTTGGATTTTGTGCTAGTCTATGGGTATGCTGATGTCTTAGAACTGGTGCTGTGACAATACTAAGCAGGTAATAACTGATATTTTGTTTTGATTTTAATTTCTTCTTGTGGAATCCACTTACATTAAGGGGAAATGGTAGAATAATTTTTACCATTTAAAGAGAATTTTAGAAACTGAAGTTAACTTAAACCACAATTCCCATTATTAGATTCTATTATTAGATTATATTAATGATTATTCTTATTGCCTGACAGCATACAACCAACTTTATTTCTATTAAATTCATTCAGTACTATTTTTCACACATACTTTGTGATTGAAACATGATGTCTTAAAAGGTATTTAACTCTGCAAACTCTAATGTACAGTTTGTCATTAAAAATAGGGGAAAATAAATATTAGAAAAATTCAGAACACACTAATCTGATAATTGGAAGGGATCCATTTAAACACATTTGGGAGAAAATATATAATTCTATTCATGTCATAATCAGTTGCTACCAAGTTGGAGTACCCTAACAGCAAATATCAGTTATGATGTATACATTAGGATCAATAATGATCATATATGCCAATACATAGAGATGTATCTAAGCATTAAAGTAGCTTTAAAAGTTTATAAACAAAAAGTTATTCAAAGTAAAAATAAGGTCTTAATATTTATTCATTTTCACAAATTCTTTTAAATAATACAATTCCTGGTCATCTTGTGTTGAAAATAAAGAAGTGCAATGCAAGTTTCACTACACAATGCTCATGGATGAGAAAAAGTATCTTAATATTTTAATCAAGTATTGTGATGTGCAAAGGTTAAAATTAGGGGAAAATTCCTAATATATCCCTTATATTATGCCATTTAAACATAAATTACCTGCTCACATTGGTCCATGCTTACTGGCTTGCCATCACTGCGTACACAGCTAAGAAGACGAGTCCTAACCCCTTGCCCGCAGGTAGCATTTTCACTTAGCTGGCATGTGCTCCACTCTATAATCATAAGATTATCACCATCATGAGTTTTAAAATTAAGATCAAATGATAAAAATTTAATAGACTATAACTAGGAATTATATTAAATATCTTTTAATTAAATTTATTAAAGAAAAGAAAGTTACTACTCATTTTTTTGTACAACTAGAAATGGAAGACCATTGATTATATGTAGCAAGCACTATTTCAGAGGATTTTCTATACTTTTTTGGTTACCTCAGAGTTTACCACAAATAGCAAAATCCATGTAAAGTACTGTCAGTATTATAAAAAACATGTCTTCAAGTAAAAGATTTTATTGCATTATAAAAATTACAATAATATATCAGGTATCAGAGCTTGATTAATATAATGAAAAAGATTAAACATACTAGGT
>PVKC010014545.1:0-22191 GCA_004027635.1 Crocidura indochinensis | reverse complement strand
GAAAAGAAAAGAAAAGCTGTGAACAGATTCAGACATTGAAAGTCACAAAATATACAAGTGATAGAATAATAGTACACTAAGTACACAAGCAATGACAGCACCAGCTATGGGGGAATCTTTACATTTGACTCTACATGTATTCATATTCATTGCACTGAAATATATACTATTTTGATAATCCATGTAATAAGTAAAGATACTCGAGGCAAGGGAGGATCATTTTCTTTCTCTAAAGGTCCAAACATTGAAAAGTAGCTCAATCCTCTGTTAGTACAAGAACACTTTCTATTTGTGATCTGAATTCTCATTCCACATTATGTGAGTGGTTAATGGGCTGAGAAGCAAAATTGAATACTTTCTATTTGGAGTTTATTTTTCACCCACACCCTGAGAAAGGAAACACTTAACGGAAGGAAGAGCTGCCAGGAGAAATATTTTCTGCTGACCTAATTGTCTTTCTGAGTGGGGAGATAGCTATCTCATTACTTCAAACTTTCCAAAGAGAAGTTATACAAGGAAGCTGTCCAGTGGTGACCACAATCAATAAGAACAGAACTTTTGTGTGCCTTTGAAAGAACAGCTGTGATGAGATGTGTCATAACTAATTTCGGAATAAAAACCTATTATATATTATTAAAAATTATGTATATTATCAATCGACTGTTGACTTACCTCAGCTAAGTTAGATCAATATACAATAAAGTATATGAAAAATACTTCAAGTATGACTCCATTACTGATTTTTGTATCTTGTTCTTCTACTTAAGCCATTCATGATGAAAAGAAAATAGATTTATCTGCGATTTATTTAAACAGCATAGAACAGGCAACTCCTTAAGCTATTATACAAAAAAACATTTTGTATAAAGTTGTGGAAAACACCTTCATAAATGCTATTCATTTTCAATTAATATTGGGATATTAGATTCTGGTGGAAACATTTTAATTCATACATTATAAAAAGTTCTCATCCTTAACTTATTCCATTCTCCAAAGTCAAGAAGAGAGCTAGTACAAGAGTTGGGACACATGCCTTGCAAGTAGTCAACTCCAGTTCAATCCCAGGCACCATATACGCACCGTCTGCATGTCACCAGGACTGGGTCTTGAAGCCCCTGCCTCATGACTTAGGGGGTGGCTCATGTACACCAAGGTACCACAGGATCCAACAACACTTTATTCTCATGTCCTTGAACGCAATTGCCAGCCTGATTGGCCAAGAATCACTGGGAAGCCCCCCTGTGCCTCCTAAGCACAATATGGGAGATGTTACCCCTTGTCAAAAGAAGTGACTCATGGGGACAGAATGATAGTACAGTAGGGTAGGGAGGGCACTTGCTTAAACACAGTCAACATCAGTTCAATTCCCAGTATCCTATATGGTCCAAGCACGACTAGGAATAATTCCTGAGTGCAGAGTCAGGAATAACTCCTGAGCATCACCAGATGTGGCCTAAACAACAGCAAACAAAAAATAAATAATCAACCCCCCCCCAAAAAGTAGAAGAAATGCATTGAAAAATAAAAAAATAGGAAAGGGGCAGGTGCGGTGGCGCTAGAGGTAAGGTGTCTAGCTTAGGACGGACTGTGGTTCATTCCCCCGGTGTCCCATATGGTCCCCCAAGCCAGGAGCGACTTCTGAGCCCATAGCCTGGAGTAGCCCTGAGCGTCACTGGGTGTGGCCCAAAAACCAAAATAAAAAAACATAGGTAACTTTCATAAATATATACCTAGATATGCTAAAGATAATAACAATTCACTGATCCTTTTAAATCCTATTCAGGGCAAGCAATGTACTATGATTGTACAAAGAAAGTTTCATTTGAGAAGATGAATTACCTTAAAATCACTGTGAAATGTGCCCTGAATTAAGATAAGAAAATGGCTCAATCTTCTGTCTGATATTATATAAAATCTCCTACAAGAACTAGCAAATGAATGATAGTAAGATTTCAGCAGAGTTCTCTTCCAACCTAAGCAAATTAAGCAAATCCCCGTTGCACCATCACCAGTAGGCCCCTGCTGGTTTTTCACTTTGCTGGGTTCCCAATTACCAGACACACCCTTCCCTTTGCTTTGCAACCCCACCCTGGACCTATTGAAAGGGACAGAGAACCTAGTCATCAGTCAAATTGCTTTCCTTTGAATCTGGCTGACCCTGAACTTTGATAGAATTCTTGTTCAAGGTGGCTGAAGACAGGTGAAAACGGAAGGGAAGAGAATCTGTACATAATACTGTGCAGACAAAAGGTAAGATTTTCTCTTCCTGGGGCTAGAGTAATACTACAGGGGTAAGGCATTTGCCTTGCACATGGCAGACCTGGGTTCAATCTCTGGTACCCCAAATTGTGCCCTGAACACGGTCAGGAATGAACCCTGAGCAAAGAGCTTATGATCACATAAGCACCACTAGGAGTGATCCTTGAGTTTAGAGAAATATGCTCTGAGCACCACAGGATGTGGCCAAAACAAAACAAACAAGCAAACAAGAAAAGATCCAACCTTGATGGTGTCACTAGTCTCAGAATACTGTGGTTTGCAGACTATGGCCTAGTTAGTAATTTTTATAATTATCAAATAGAACAGAAAAGGCCAGAATACATTGTACATAGGAATAAACAGTCTTCACTCTATTCAGAATAATTCTTTTAGATGGTGCTTGTAACTCACTGGATGAAAGCACCTTTGGATTGATTTCTTTGAACTGGTCTTACCCTACCTGTTCCCCACCACAGGGTGTGGTCTTTTGCTTCCTAATAAAGACCCCGGTCTCAGAGAAAAACCATGGTTGGTAGGGTAAGAGACCATTCCAAAGACTGCTTTAATCCAAAGGCACTTCAATTCAATGAATTACAAGCACCAGCAAAAAAAATTATTCTGAATAGAGTGGAAACCCGTTATTCCAACAGTACAATATAAAAAAGTAAGGGGCCAGAGATAGCATAGTGAGTAGAATGCTTGCCTTGGAAGAGGTTGAAACCCCAGCATCCCACAAACCCCAGCATCCCACGTGTTTTTTTTTTTTTTTTTTGGTTTTTGGGCCACACCCAGTGACGCTCAGGGTTACTCCTGGCTATGCGCTCAGAAGTCGCTCCTGGCAGGCACGGGGGACCATATGGGAACCGGGGGATCGAACTGTGGTTCATCCTAGGCAAGGCAGCAGGCACCTTACCTCCTGCGCCACCTCCCGGCTCCCCCATCCCACATGTTTTAACAAGCACTGTCAGGAGTGATTCCTTAGTGCAGAGCCAGGAGCAAACCCTGAGCATCGCCAGGTGTGGCCCCCCGAAAAGAAAAAATAATAATTACAGCTATGTGAAATCTTTGTTTCATGATAGTAACAGATAGATTCAGAGCTTGATGTTTATTTTAGAAATTTAGGAACTATAAAGATAGTACAAGAAATAAAGCACATGTTTTGCATGCAGCTGACTGTAGTTACATCCTCAGAACCACATGGTCACCAAAACTGCAGATGGCAACTCTGGAAGTACCTTAGCACCACCTTGTGTGGCTCTGAAGGGACCCCTAGCACTACTATAAATCTGGAGGGTAGTCCCTGATCTTAAACTGTAGGCACAGCTAGTGGCATATTATTATGGGGAAGGGCCCTGGCTGGCTCCACAGCAGCTTGGGAGCCCCTGCCCACCCTCCAAAAAATGCACCAACCACACATTTTAGTATGTCCAATGGCCAAAAATTAAAAGCCAAAGTTAAATGCTGTCTTTACAAATGAAGGTTCAAGATAAGGTTTAAGATACAGTAATATATATGTATATTTAGCATAGTATATATCTTATAGTATATATGTATGTATAATATACATAGTATATATACTATTTATAGTATATAGTATATATTATAAATATGTATTATAGGGGTCAGAGTGATGGCACAGCAGTAGGGAGTTTGCCTTCCACGTGGTCAACCTGGAATGGACCCAGGATTGATTCCTGGCATCCCATTTGGTCCCCTGGACCTGCCAGGGGCGATTTCTGAGTGCAGTCTAGAGTAGCCCCTGGGCACTGCTGGTTGTGGTCCAAAAAACAAAAATAAATAAATAAATATTATAAGTGCATATATTTATTTAAAAATGGAATACAAACTAAATTAAAATCTTATTAAAAGAAAACTAAAATTACAATTTTATTGTTAAATAGTCTAGACTTATTTTGAATAATATAAAAGCAAAAAAACGTAATTCCTGGGCATTATCAACTACAAATCAAGAAGAGTTCTGCAAGCCTAAGCAAATGGTCTTTAAGAGGAGGTTGTGGAACAAAAAAAAATAATTTTGGTGTCAGCTCTGTCTTTGGTGTATAGTTGTTGATTGGCATAATATTGTTACCAATTTAGTATATTTTCTTTCCATCCTAATAGTATCTAAGGTCAAGATTTACCTCCTATTCATCTCCTGGGGATTAAAGATTTGCTAAAATATGATAGTGTATTTTCACTGAGAGCAATCCCACAAAAGAAACAAGTGGTTTACAAACATTTATTTAATAATTGATTATGAATAGTAACTCTAAATCTATAACTATAATTTTTAATTTTATGCCCTAATTTTGGACATATAAAATTCACAGAACCATAATTATAATTTTTTAGCGGTTCACTCTCCAATAAAGTAAATATATCTCCAATATATGTAAATTTTCAACTGACCGAAACTTTCCATATATAAAGATCAGGTCAAAATAAAGTTTGAAGGGCCTGAGAAATGGCTTAAAGGGTCAGAACACATATTTTGCATGCTGGAGCCATTCTATTCCAGCACTGCATGGTCTACGGAGAGCGCCCCTTGGCCACCACAAAAGTCTGAGTGTCAAGGCTGGAGCAATAGCACAGCAGGTCGGGCATTTGCCTTGCATGTGGCTGACTTGGTTCTATCCTGGGCATTCCACACAGCCCTCCAAGCCTGCCAGGATTGATTTCTGAATGCAGACTCAGGAGTAACTACTGAGCCAGTAGGTGTGTCCTCCCCAGAATAAAAGTCTGAGTGTCATAGATTTACAGTACCTGGTCAAATTAAGGATTTGCTATAAAACTCTTCTACTTACTCCTTTATTTCAAAATTCAGTCAGCATATAAAAATATTTACTCCTGTCTACCCGAAGCAAATATTTATAACCAGTTTAAGAGCTTTCATAAAAAAGGAGCTATTTCTTTGAAGGGGAATAGGATGAGAAAATAAGAATTTGTTTCACACTTGTCTAAGAAAATACAAGGCACATTAATTCTTAATTGATATGAGCATTAATAATCAATGTCTTACCTGTGGGTCTGAAAAACACATTATTGCCTCTGACTAATTTCAGAGTAAATAAACGTATTAATGTTATTTCTAGTTGGCTTATTCAGGTTATTCTACTATAGCTGACTTGATGAGACAGGATGTTTTCTGCTAAAAAATAAAACAGAAGGAAGGTACAGGATAGCAACCACGAGCCAAGACCATCACTTCTATGCTGAGGTAGAAGGAAACAGCTGTCCTCTGTGGAAATCAAAACGGATCTCCCCTGGGCTTTGTCAATTCCGACGCCCACACACAAAGTTTGTGTTCTAGGGTTCTAGGTGAAGATTTCTATTCATGTCATTCCACAATAGACCACTCACTACTCTTGGAATTAAGACACAGATGTTACTATTCTTGCCAAGAATGCCAAGAAAATCGCTATATGAGCACAGTAATGTCCAAGATGTCTTGAAAATGTCTTTTCCAATGTAAATACTAAGTTTCTTACCTTACATTTAAAATCCTTGAATTAAGTAAAGCAAAAAACAAATGCATTGTATTTGTACTGTTATAAAATAAAACTAATTAAAAATACTGCAAGGACAGTATTTTCCATCTCTCTGTATGTCAACAGCACCTCTTCTCTGCTTATGCCTTCTCATGCCTTCCTTATCCAATTAAAAAAAAAAAATAAGGGAGGGGGACCTAAAGAATTTGAAACATGTCTTCATTCAGCTGCAGTAATGGCTGATTCATTAAAAACAGTGGGCATGTGTTTTCAGACAAGAGGGTTCTGTTTATTAACAGTGAGCCTTTCTTATTCATTTGCCCTTTGCTTACACTTCTTAGTGCCTTTCAAGAAATTTGGCTAGTTTCACATCTTGAGGGGTCAAAACATTGGTTATTTTTATTTCTTTCCTATGATATAACATAAAAGTCTCAAAGAGCAGAGTTCAAATGTTGAAATGACTAGTTTATTGCCAACTGTCTTGGCTGACAAAACATTAGTGAAAAGAGTTAAGGCCCATAAAGACAGTTCATCCCAAGACAGCATTGAAAGTCAGTTTGTGGGAAAGGAGGCAGGAGTATGCATTAAAGAAAACTCTTTATTCCCACACTTGGTCTTTAAAAAGCTACATGGTCATAGCACTTTCAGCTGTAAGTGAGATGAGAGGGCAAAAAAGCTAGTACAAGCTGGAAGGCATGCATTGCAAGGTAGGAGGCCAGGTTTGAGCCTTTGTACCTTGTGGTCCCCTAGCACTTCCAGGAATGAATGATCCCCTGAGCACTGCTATGTATACTCTCACCCCAAAAAAGCAAAGTAAATTCATGGCCCAAGTCAGAAAATAGCTGTGTTTGCACAGCCCTGGAGCTCAAATAGTTAGGAAGGGAATGAAGCACACAAAAAATTAAAGAATATTTTGCAACACATAAAAATGATCTGAAATCCAAACTACTGAGTCTATAAATAAAATGTTACTGGAACTGAATACAGCATACTGTCTCTGACTGCTTGTGAACTACAACAGAGATCTGAGTAGCTGCAACTGAGACCATCTGTGACCAAGAAGAACTAAAATTCTTACTGCTTGATCCTTTACAGAAAAGGTCTTTGAACTCCTTCCACAAAGGTCTCCTCTTCCTGACATAAGCCAGACAAAAGTAGCCATCATACCAAGAGCCCAAATCTATCTTGCAATGATCCAGAAACTGGATATCAGCTTCCTCCAGTGTGAAGTGGTCAGTTGAGCAAATGAATCCATGCATGAGAATGAAACTGAAAATTCCCTAATACTCATATTTCTCTTCCCAAGTTAATATTCCAACCTAGACTCACATCTATGTTTCACTTACCATACTGCTTAGACCCCATGAAAAGTCGTGTACCTCACTTACCAGGCAAAACAATCCTGAAATGGAAATAGGATTTTATGTAGTATAACCTATAATATAGCGTGTCTGGCAGTTGAGGGAACTGTGGTAAAAAGTTGAGTGACAAGTCAAGTCTATACAATTTGATAGTCACAGAGTGAAATTCAGGCCTTCTGGCACCAGGTACAAGCACTTAATCTTAGAAACTTTAATTTTTGTTTAGGCTGTAGTTATTCCCATGACAGTATACTACAAGGGTGGAGAAACCCTGTATCTCTTAGGCCAAAGGAATTCCATTTTTAATCTCCCCAATATTTACTGTGCCTATGCAAATAATAAAAAGCACAAATTAATTTTTTTGGTTTTGCTATTGTTGTTTGTTTGTTTGATTTTTTTCCATTTTTTTCTTTCTTTTTTCTTTTTTGTGCTTTGTTTTGTTTTTATTTCCTGGTTATTATATGGTTGTCTTTATTGCTGTGGTGCTTTTCAGGTTTGTTTTATTTGTTTGTATTGTTGTTATGTTTTTCTTCCTTTTTCCCTTTCTTCTCTTAAATTGATACTTATAACATCTAGAACTCTGACCATTTTTTGCTTGTTTGATTTCCCCCCAATTTTATTTATTTTTTTCTTTCCTTCAAACAGAACCACATAACTTGAACCATCTTGTTCCGCCTCGCATATTGAGGGGGAAATAATGGAGGGATACCAAGACCAAACACTCCTATGAATATTAAGTAGAAACGAAAAATGATTAGACTTAAACACCAAATCCAAAGCCAATGACAACAAAATCGATACCCAATCTACAAGCTAGACACAGAGGGGACCACTTATACTAGCAGCCCAGGGCCGGGGGGGGGGGGGGGGGAAAGTGGGGCGTGTAAAGGAGGGAGATATTAGATGCATGCTGGAAACAGGGATGGAGGGAGGACAACATTGGTGGTGGGAATGCCCCTGACTCAATGCCACTATGTACTTAAAATATTACTGTGAAGGATTTATAATTCACTTTGGTCAAAATAAAAATTATAGCAAAAATTTTTTGTTTCGGTTTGGAGCCATATTCAATGGTATTCCACAGCTACTATGGCTTTATGTTGGGACAGGGTTCCTATAACAGTGCTTGGATATCAGGTGGTACCTAAGGATGGAAAATGCATGTCCTGCATTCAATACAACCCAAAAAGCTATCTCTGCTGCACAAAAGATTTCGTTTTCTACACTTTTGGATTAAATGAGATTAAATAAACTAATATATGTAGAGAATGAAGTGCCAGAGCAAGAGCAAAGTAAGTAGGATACTTGCCATAATTTTATGTAGCTGACCCAAATTTTATTCCCAACACCCCATATGGTTCCCCCAAGCACCACAGGATGACCCCTGAGCACAGAGCTAGCAGCAGTAAGCACGAGGCACTGCAATATATGGTTCAAAAATAAACAAAACAAAAATAAGTAAACATTTAAAAATTAGGTGCAGTTTTAACTCACTGCATATGTCATTAGCTATTTTTCTTACAATAAATTTTAATCTAATTTTTGAAATTTATTCCTTGCATCCTTATCCTCACTGACAAAACCTTTCCAATCCTTTTCTGCTAATAGTAAATTTTCTATTTTCAATACTTCACCATACAAAACAATGCTTTTGAAAAGCAAATGAAGCATAACATTTACTATTTCAGGAGCCAGAAAGGTAGAACAATGGGTAATGTATGTGGCCAACTAGGATTCAATCCCACGCATTGCACATGGTCTGAGTTCCATCAGGATTAATTCCTGAGTGCAGATCCAGGAGTAACCCTTGAATATCTCTGGGTGAGGCCCCAAAATAAAACAAAACAAACAAATCTAATATTACAGTTCTCGACTTGCAAAGAATTGAAAGTGTGAAACTTTTCTTTAAATTAAGGCACTGTGATTTGCAAAATTATTCATCCTAGAGTTTCAGAGTTCCACATCAGTCCTCACCTGTATTAACTTGCCTCCACTAAGGACCCCAGTTCCTTCCCACCCACCCCTCATGCCTCTTTTATACGCACATTTTTAAGTTTAGTTATTGCTATTTGGGTCTCATGCTTATGGTATTCAGGCTGTTATTTCTGCTCTAAAGACTATGTCAACTCAGGCTCCAATAACAAAACACCATGGACTCTGTAGCTGAAACAGCCCCATTCTTAAGGTTCAGGGTTGTGACTTTCCTAGTAATGGTGTTTGTTCCATCTTCTAAAAAAGTCATAGGTCATTTATGAATTCCATCATGCAGTCTCCCATCTGAACTAGTCTAACCTCCATTACTCTTGTATTACTTGCTTTAGATTTAGGGTTTTAATAATATTAATTGGGAAGGATACAGATATTCCGAGTTCCACCAGGAGTTATATCAGAGTGCAGAGCCAGAAGAAAGATCGAGAATTGGTAGATGTGGCTCCCAAACCAATAAATAAATAAAAATTAGCTTTGGGGTCTGAGAGATAGGAGATAGGATACCTGCCTTACATGCAGCTGGTCCAGGTTCAATATCTGGCACCACTTATGGTTATTGTTTCTCAACTACTTCCAAAAATGATATCTGAGCACAACTGAATGCAGCCCAAAATTAAAAATAAAATAAAACAAAAACACTAAAAAATGGGGGGGGGTGGTATAACTAAGAATTCTTTTGTTTTGTTGTTTGGGGACCACACCCAGTTGTGCTTAGGTACTATTCATTTGTTCAGGAATGATTCCCATATTCCCAGGTATCTAGGTGACCATGTTATTACCTCCTGCTCTAAATAAATAAATCATAGCCAATAAGACTGTTAAGCATCTCCCTCCACCTGTTTGTAATTTAATTTATTATTTCCTTTTAAAATTGTTTATAAAAATAGAAATTTCACAGTAACAGGAAAATAGACTCTCTTTCAATATCCTATTAAAAGAAAAAATACAAGCAATTGCATTTTACTTATCAGAGTATCTAGAGCCATGCCAGGCTATCCTCAGGGGCAGTCCAGACTCTGTACTGGTGGTTGGGGAGAGTGGAGCCTGGAGGATCATGCAGTGCTGAGCATCCGACACAGGCCACCTGCAGGTTGAACATGTGTTCATCCTGGTGTGATCTCTGTAGGCCCTATCAGAGTATTTCTTAGAATTCTCAGTGCAGCTGAGTCTTCTTATATCCTCTTTCTTTTTAATAAATACAAAAAAAAAAAGAGAGAGAGAAAGAGAGATTTTTGGTGATAGGATAAGTAACTGCAATACCTACCAAGTATGTCTTTGAAAGGGAGAACAGAATGGACAGGAAACAGAGAAGGATGCCTGGTGTAATATAGGCTGTCTAGGAAGTGAGATCTATTTTGATTTTGGAAATAAAGCAGGAGTTATAAAGGCACAGAAGGACAAGGTGGGGTAGACCTAGAAGAAAGCAGTCTAGAAGTCAAGGAGCTCGAGGCTAGAGAGAGTGGTGTAAGAATATCAAAGTGGGCCCGGAGAGACAGCACAGCTGCCTTTGCCTTGCAAGCAGCCGATCCAGGACCAAAGGTAGTTGGTTCGAATCCCCGTGTCCCATATGATCTCCCGTGCCTGCCAGGAGCTATTTCTGAGCAGACAGCCAGGAGTAAACCCTGAGCACTGCCAGGTGTGGCCCAAAAACAAAAACAAAAACAAAGCAACAACAAAAAAAAGAATATCAAAGCAAGGTGCCAGACCAGGAGAGATAACACAATCAGAGATAATATAATTGTGAGGGAGTTTACTTCACATAAAGTTGATCTGGGTTAGATTACCAGTACTCCATAATGTCCCATAAGCAAAATCACAAGTTTCCCTGAGCCCAGGGCCAGAAGTTAGCCTGAGGGCCACTGGTGTGGCCCCCCAAAACAAACTAACAGAAAAAAATACAACAAAAAGTAATCAATGTGCCTGGAATAGGAAAAAGAAACTGGCAAGAGATTAGGCAGATGGCTAGGAACATGAAGGTATGTTGTATATATTGCACATCAAGACCCAAGAAAAATACACATACAATACTCTTAAAACTAAAAGATTTCACAAAATGTACTTATCCTTACTTTCAATGATTCATTTTGATATTTTGATATTTTTTGTTCATTTTCTTTTTTTTTTCCCTTTTTTCAAGTTGTGTGTGTGTGTTTGGGGCCACAACTGGCAGGGCTCAGAAATTGCTCCTGGCAGGTTCAGGGGACCATATGGAATGCCTACAAACCAGGTCAGACTTGGGTCAAATATGTGCAAAAAAACCGCCCTATTGCTGTGCTATCATTCCAGCCCCTTCTATTTTTTTTTTTTTTTAAGATGCCATCTGCAACTTACTCTACATTGTTTCTGGTCACAACTTGCAGTCTGAAAAAATTAGCAGGCCATAAATTTAATAATGCATGTAAATAACTAATACGCTTGAAAGAACTAAATGAAGACACTTTGTTAAAATCTGGTATTCTGGGTGATAACAAAATGCTCAGAATGTTTTAGAAGTATCTTTAGTCTTGGCACCTTGTAGGACACACTAGGAGAACAAATGATCATTCAAATGTCTCCTTCAAAACAGAACCACCATAGAGCCTGATAGAGAGGAAAAGACATGCTCTATAAGAAGAGGAAGAGATTCTTTTACAGAGATTTAAGTGATGGACAGAGTGATGGCCCAAATCTGTAGCTGAGAGCACTGAACTTTTCCATATAAAACTGGAACTCTACTAAAATACCAGCTTTCAAGATGGGTATGAAATTATCCAGCACAAGAGAAAAACCTATCTAGAAAACAAAGATTAAACAATAACCTGGAAAACCCAAAGCTGCCCTCAGATCAGAAAACAAAAGGACGCAAATTTAATATATAGCACACACAAAAAACAAAACAAGAAAATAAGCACAAGAGGTCATTTCCTAGAAACCAGCAAGATATGCAAGACATTCATTTATTCAAGATAGCAGCCTTTACATGGAAACTTTTTCTCTGTGTCCTCTCAAGTCACATAATAGAGCATCTTCAAAAAAAAAAAAAATGTCTACAAGATCTTGAAAAAGGACCCAGAAATGACACCTTCCATTGGAACTGCTGTATCATCATGTATTGGCCATTTACTCCAAGGTTAGTCCTGATATGTCCTAGCATAGTCAGACCAATTTGGGAGTTGGAGAGGTAGGGGCATTGGTAATAAAATCTTTTTCTAACTTGCTTTATAGTCAAAGTCAAGATTTTTTCCCTAGAAAAATGAGAGAAATCCCAGGAAATACAGCTTAGTCCCAGAAAATGTCAGGGGGAACTTTCCTGAAGCCTAAAAAAAAAAAAATGTTCTTTTTTTTCCCAATAAAACCACAGAACTTGAATCATCTTGTTCTGCCTCATAAATTAAGGGGGGGGGGTGGAAGTGGATGATACTAGAGCAATAAATAATGATCAGGCCTAAATACCAAGTCTAATGACAACAGAATCAAGATCTACAACAAGTTATATACAAAGGGAACCGGTTACACTAGCAGTTCAGGTGGCAAAGCAGGGGGAAGTATGGGATGTATGCTGGGAATAGAGGCGGAGGGAGGTCAACACTGATGGTAGGGAATTGCCCTAATTCACTGTCACTATGTACTTTAAATATAACTGTGAAAGACTTTAAAAAAAAAGGAAGCAAAATAAAATCTCAGTGTATTAAAATAAAATGTTCAGAGGGGGGCTGAAGCAATAGCAAATTCTGGGGAACTTGCCTTGCATAAGGACAACCCAGGTTCAATCCTTGGCCTCCCATATGTTCCCTTAGCCTGTCAGAAATAACCCCCAAGTAATAACTGAATACTGATGGATATGGCCTTAAAAAAAAAAAAAAGGAATATTCTGGATCTGAATAAAGAAGCTATGGTCCATGTACAAAATGAAATAATACACAGTCATAAGGAAAGTGCACCTTCAAAAAAAAAAAAACAGGCCTACAAGACTACAAGATCTTCTTGTAAATCTAGGTCATGCAATTTGCTGCTACTTGGTTGGATCTGGATCTGGATAATCTCCACCTGAAAGTTAGTCAGAAGGAGAGGAACAAACACAGGAATAGACGTAAAATGATCTCTCACATATGTGAGCTATAAAGAAATTTCTTAAGTAAGGGAATAACAAAAGCCCAAAGGCAAGCACAGCAGTACTATTCTTTAGTAGGAAGCTTGTTACTGGATTGTGGGTGGGGTGGGAATAAATTAGGGAAGGGAACTCTAAAACAATGGTGAAGGGGAAAACTGCTAGCTCTGAAGCAGGCTGGGAAGAAGGGAAAACTGGGGCCAGTGGTGGAGGGACGTGGACACTGGTGAAGGGATTAGTGTTGGAACATTTCATGCCTAAAACAATCATAAATAACACTGTTACTGTAATCACAATAATTAAATTAAACAACAACAAAAGAAATGTTCTGTCTCAGAGAAAAGAACGTTTTAAAACTTCCCCTAGGAAAAAATAAGGCCAATAAAAAGAAAAGCTATAGTTTTTCAGGATGAAAATTTGAATGGCATAAATATAATCCCACTCTTCGAAAATCCCCTTCCTTTGGAGAGCTTACCATATTCAGTAACTCACTTCAGACACTACAAAGTTGCAAGGTACACATTAAACACACTCCTGAGCTTGCACATTTCTCAGGAAGTTTTTTTTTTTTAACATTTGGAAATAGAGGTCATCTTGTCTTTATGAACAAAGGATCAGTGAGTGGCAAAGAACAAGACACATTGGAATTTGCCTTTCATGTTTTAGGGATATAGGAAATACCGCTATACCCACCCAAACTGTGGAACAATTTTCTGTTTAATAATGTGACAGATTTGCAATTTGCCCATTGACCCAGAAGACAGAAAATAGGGTGTTTTCTAGGGCAGGGTTTTCTTTTCATTAATATAAACTGGTCATCTAAATTGCAGGTTTTCATAATAGTTACCAAGAATTTTCCCTCCTTCAGTATCCACTGGCCAGTAAGTAACAACCTTTTTTGGCACCTGTACTGACAAATTGTAATTCTTTTCATTTGATTTGAAACATACTGGTGAAAAGAATACTGATGCAATTTTTAACTATGAAAAGACGTTTTTGTGTATTCTAGGTTTAATGGCAAAGAAATGTATTCCCATAAAAACAATTTTTTGTTTTTAAAATTATATCAGAACCACTGTAATAATATATATATAAATAATATATATTATTTTTATCTTTTTTTTCCTTTGGTTCTCAAGCCACATATCTTGAGCTGTGCTCAAGACTTACTCCTGGCTCAACATTCAAGGATCACTCCTGATCCTTGGAGAATCACACAACTGTGAAATCAAGCTAGCATAGGCAGCATGCAAGCAAGACAAGCACCTTACCCGCTGTAATATCTTTCTGGCCCTAAGTATTTTTTCTTTTTATTGTATATAATATCTTTATTTAAACACCATGATTACAAACATGTTTGTAGTTGTGTTTTAGTCATAAAAAGAACAGAATAGTCTTACCTTTCTATGGGTTTTAAGAAAAATAAAGACATTATTGTAATAATGCCCAGAGACAATAGAGATGAGGGCTGGAAAGACTGGCTCACAATGTAAGCTCACCAAAAAGAGTGGCGAATACAGTTAGAGAAATAACACTAACAACTATCATGACTTTGTAAGTAAGTGAGAGAAGTAGAATGTCTGTCTGGAATACAGGCAGGTGGAGGGAGGAAGAAAGGGAGTTGGGGGTCATTGATGGTGGGATGGTTACACTGGTGAAAGGGAATGTTCTAAATATTATTTTCCTTAAAAAAGAGAGAGAGGGGGCCCGGGAGATAGCATGGAGGTAAGGCGTTTGCCTTTCATGCAAAAGGTCATCGGTTCGAATCCCGGTGCCCCATATGGTCCCCCTGTGCCTGCCAGGAGCAATTTCTGAGCATGGAGCCAGGAGTAACCCCTGAGCACTGCCGGTGTGACCCAAAAAACAAAAAGAGAGAGAGAGAGAGAGAGAGAGAGAGAGAGATTATCAGATTATCCTTCCAAGAATGATTACAAGAATTTCTATAAAGCAAAGATTGTGCATGAATCCATGGCTTAAATCTGTTAGGGGAGGGAGGATGGAGAGAGTACAAGGAGTTAAAGACATGCCTGGCATGTTGTCAACAGTTGGTTGAAAATCAGCACAAAGAACTCTCCTGAGCAACACTGAGGAGCTCCCTAGTACCCTAGCCTAAAGTAAGAGGGAAAGCAAGAAAAAAGAAAAGAAGGTTCTGCATGATATTTTTAAAAACTAGCTAAAAAGAAAACCCTTTAATTTCAGGTATGTGGAGTTGTTGCTACAGAGGTAAAATCAGATTTATATATTTTCCAAATATAAAAGTCCCCCTACATCAGTGGCTATTTATGAATGACCATATTTGCAAAAATCTTCTTGAAGTACATGCATGTAAAGTCTGAATATATTTCTGCAAGTCCAACAAATGTAGTCTTCATCTAGAAACACAAACATACATACATACACACTCCCCCCCAAAGTAAAATAGAAAAAGGGCCAGAGAGATAGTATAGTGGGTAAGGTATTTGCCATGCCTTCCAGTGGTCCTGAAACTACGGCCCGCGGGCCACATATTGTATTTGTTCCCGTTTTGTTTTGTCACATCAAAATAAGATGTATGCAGCGTGCATAGGAATTTGTTCGTAATTTTTGTTTTTACTATAGTCTGGCCCTCCAATGGTCTGAGGGACAGTGAACTGGGCCCCTGTTTAAAAAGTTTGAGGACACCTGCCTTAGTCAGACTCCTGATACCCAATTCAAACCAAGAGTTACCACACAGAGTCAGGACTAAGCCAAGCCAGATACAGCATCTAAGATCAAAATACATAAAAGAAAAAAAATAACAAGACTGCCCTGCTGTTGCTTAAGACTAAAAGAACTCAGGTCAGAATTATGAAAAGGCTTTGTCTTCTTTATTGAATAAACTTACTTAGAAATATGTGAGGAGAAGAAGAAACAGAATATGTGTTCAAGAAAGACTACGGGCTTAAAAGAGCTAGAAAGAAAAGAGACGAGCAATGAAGATACATGTCTAAGGGAGAATACATCTTGAAATTCAAGACGGTATATTCCCTTCTAACCCACATAATGTTCTTTTTTGTAACAAAAACATGTCTTCAATCGCTTAAAATATTTAATACCTTCATATGTCAATAACCACATGGCACTGAGCATTGGAAGTAGCAGAGAGATGGAAGGAATATCAAAAATTGTTAGGCTTGGGACTGGAGCAACAGTACAACAGGTAGGGTGCTCTCCTTGCACACAGCTGACTTGGTTTCAATCCCTGAATGCAGAGCCAGGAATAAACCCTGAACATAATCAGGTGTGGTCCGAAAACAAACAGAAAATTCCCAAGGCTCTGTAGGATGCATCGGATGAAATTATTTCAAAATGTGGGAAATTATTTGAATAGACCATGAATTTAAGTTAACATCAGTTAGAATCAAATGAAGAAACCAACACTGAGAAGTCTAGAATCTGCATTATCAAGGAAACCTAGCAAGTCAATAACTTCATCCTAAAGATAATGTTCATTTTCTATTCTTATATTCTGCCCCTCCTCCCAATGACATCTTATTTTATGATCCTATTAGCCAGTCTTGTTCTGTTTTGTTTTTAAGATGAGTGTGCTCAGGGCTTACTACTGGCTCTGCACTCAGGGATCATTCCTGGCAGGCTCAAGAGAACATATAGGATGCTAGGGATCAAACCCAGATCAGCCATGTACAAGGTAAATGCCCTCTCCACGGTATTATCACTCCATCTCCAATTAGCCAGTTTTTGTGACTAAAGTTCTATCATGTAAAAGTATGAAAGGGAATTTCTTTTAGGAATCTAATTTTATTAACTTATTTTCTTTATATATAATATATATTTATATATATAAACTTTTAAAAGGATAGTATAATAAATCAGTGACTGAATTAATACAGATGAGTCTGTCCTTCAGAAAAATATGAATCAGTGAGTCTATCCTCATATTCATGCATAATTTCAAGGAAAATGTCAGTGATTAAAGTCTCAACAGTCTTGAATGAAAAAATATCACAAGATCCCCTTCTCTGCATATGTGGCTCTAAACCCCTTAAATGCCATTTTCAGAGGTCAAATAACAACTGGTTTCATTTTTCAGAACTGCCAAAAATTAGATATGGAGAATATAGGGAGCTCAATGAAAAATCCATTCATGAATGGAAACAGACCCAGAACCATCTTAAGAGCCACCCTACATCAGGACTATCGGCCAAAGATCCAAAGGATATGAGGACCTATGAACAAGTATGGGGGTTAAGAAAAAGGTGAGGTTAGGGGCAGATTAAACAGTAACACCTAGGTGCTAGACAACAAGGAACTCCCAGAACAGATACCAAAACTTCAGCAACACATTCAGTACCTACCAAGAATTGGGCAGGATGGGGCCCGGGAAATAGCATGGAGGTAAGGTGTTTGCCTTTCATGCAAAAGGTCATCGGTTTGAATCCGGTGCCCCATATGGTCCCCCGTGCCTGCCAGGAGCAATTTCTGAGCATGGAGTCAGGAGTAACCCCTGAGCACTGCCGGGTGTGACCCAAAAAACAAAAACAAAAAAAAAAAAAAAGAATTGGGCAGGAGGGCAGGAGCCAATTATTAAGATCAGAGGACCTGCAAAACCAATATCAAATTCTAGAAACTGGGGACCAGAGTAGTGGCACAGCAGTAGGGCGTTTGCCTTGCATGTGGCTGACCTATGACAGACCGCAGTTCGATCCCCAGTGTCCCATATGGTCCCCCAAGCCAGAGAGATTTCTGAGCGCATAGCCAGGAGTAACTCCTGAGCATCACCAGGTGTGGCCCAAAAACCAAAAAACAAACAAAAAAAAACATTCTAGAAACTGTTAAGCACCCCATATTTAGCTACAGAACTGGTCTTCAAGAATGAGAAGGCATTATACAAAGGTCAGATGCAGCCCTTAGGTGGGGCAGTCCCTCAGAAAGAGGAAGTGGGCAGACACCATAATCTCATACAGACTTTGCAGCTTTTTGTGGGCCAGGGTTCTAGTGAATAGCTCTTGCATAATTTATTTAGAACCTAAGTCCAAAAGAGAATGACCTAACAGAAAAAGTTAGAAAGCTATAAAACTCCTAAAAAGTTAGAAGATAGAAAACTCTCAACCAGAATAATTGTACAATGGGTTGGGTATTCGCCTTTCAAATTCAATCCTAGTCCCCCAAGCACCACCAAGAGTAATTCTTGAGTTGCAGACCCCGGGGTATTTCTAGTGTATTGCCAGGTCTGGCCCAAAATAAGAAAGGAAAAAAAAAGCCTCTGAATCTTGACTTTGTGTCCAGAAAACTAATTTTAGAGGGCATAGTTTCTGCTGCAATGCTTCATTCACAACCAATTTATTTGCTGATACTAATGAGATTACCTTTGACAAACCAACACTAATTCAAACAAACAAGTTCAGAGAAAACAGCAAACCTGGTCAACCTGGGAAGGCAGCATTTTTGAGACTAACGTAAGCACAGAGTTTTCAAGCAAGGAAATATGAAACTCTAGACTCTTCTAAATCTTCCTGTAACCTGAGATATTCAGCAACTGCACAAACCACCAAAATCAAGTTTCTTCTCAACCTAGTTGCCCTCAGCCATTTTTAGAGTGCTGAAATGTAGAGATAGCCTCCACTCAGCATAGGTTTAGTAAATTCCTAGGAAACATGGTCTTTCCAGAATATTCTTTTATTAGTAGTAATTAATAAACTTTATTTAAACACTGTGGTTACAAGTTTGGTCATAATATACTTGGGTTGGTTGGTTTTTCACAATTGCCATGTTACTCGTGATTGAGTTTCAGTCATAAAATGTACAATGCCCTTCACCAGTGCACATTTCCCAACACCAATGTCCCCAGTTTCCTCATCCTATCCCTTCCTGCCTCTGGGCAAACATTCTTCATTCTTCATTCTTCTCTCTCTCTCTCTCTCTCTCTCTCTCTCTCTCTCTCTCTCTCTCTCTCTCTCTCTCTCTCCCTCTCTTTACTTCTCTCACTCTTTCCCCTCTTTCTTCTCCTCTCTAACTTTACCCTCTCTCTACCTTTTCCTTCTCCTCCTCTTCCTCTTCCTCCTCATCTTTTCTTTTTAGATACTAGTATGCCTATCATGTTATTCCCTTTTAACACCAGTTCTTGGCTACAGTGATAGTTCCAACTATCATTGTCCTAACTATCCTATCATTGTCCTTCCCTGTCCTAATTGCATTCCCCTGACTTTGTGGCAAGCTTCCTACCATGGACCAGACCTCCTGATCCACATCTCTAATGTCTCTTTCCAGAATATTCTTCAGGTTGAAGTCGTTTATTAATTTTGTTTAAGTCCTCTTTCATAGATGAACTGAAATAAATACTCTTAGAACTCAGCAGAGTCTAGCTTTCAAGAAGCCCTTGGATATTTCCTTGTATTGTAAGGCATCTAAAGTCATCAATCCGGCAGGAAAATAAATTCTGCTGGTCTCTTGAGTCTTGACTCCTTTGAACTGAAACTCTCAAAAAATCAGAAGCACTAGGCAGAAAAGACCTGCACTGAATGAATTCTTTGATTCCAACAATATGAAGCCAAAGTAGTGATCAACTTAGATAATTTTCTATAGGATAATAAATATTGTTTTAGAAACTCACTGGGACTAAAAAGTCAGTATAGTACGTTCTTGCCTTGCACACACAACACATAATCCCTAGAGTGTAGCCAGGAATAAGTTCTAAGCACATCTGGGGCCACTATAAAACAAACATAATAAACCTCTTTAAGTACTTCAAAAAATGCACAAATACAAAAATTTTCCCTAACTCCTACCCCAAGGGTGGTGAAATTTGCTCTGTGACTTGGTAAGTCACATTGGCCCAAACATGAAGTAGAAAATGGCTGGTGATAATAAATACGTTTCATCACCCTATCCACAGTCCCACAGTGACTTGTGAAATTAGTTCCCTCTTTAACCCATGTCCGCAAACTAAACACCCACAACTATAGTTAAGTTCCGCTGATACATAGAAGCTAATATGAGGACCTTTCTCTTTTTCTGTGTTGTAGGAGCCAATTTTCAAGAACTGCTGCCCTTTGCAAATGACATTCTCTTTAATTTACAATGAACTTCTCTGGCTCACTGTTCCAGATCTACATACACTCCAGCTTTCTATGCAGCCAAGCAAATATGGATAGGAGGACATGTTGTATTCATTTACATCTGTCCATTTCACTGAATATTTGCCCTTTTGTCCTTGCAAACTCCTACTCAGAATTCAAGACACGGGGGCCAGAACCATAGCACAGTGGTAAGGCGATTGCCTTGCACACGGCCAACACAGGACAGACCCCAGTTAGAATCCTGGCATCCCATATGGTCCTCCATGCCTGCCAGGAGCAATTTCTCAGCATAGAACCAGGACTTACGCCTGAGCATTTTAATGCCTGTGATCCAAAAACAGAATTCAAGACCCGGTTTGTTTTGTTTTGGGGCCACATCCGAAGGCACTCACTCTGAGCTCAGCAATCACTCCTGGCAGGCTCAGGGGACCATATGGGATGCCAGTAATGGAACAATGGAACACAGGTTGGTCATATGCAAGGCAAATGCCGTAACTGCTGTTCTATTGCTCGGGTCCCCCTTTTTCTTAAAATTTTTTTTATTAAAAGTTGCTGATGGGGGGCTGGAGAGATAGCATGGGGTAAAGCATTTGCGTTGCATGCAGAAGGATGGTGGTTCAAATTCCGGCATCCCATATGTTTCCCCGAGCCTGCCAGGAGCGATTTCTGAGTGTAGAGCCAAGAGTAATCCCTGAGCACTGCTGGGTGTGACCCAAAAACAAAAAACAGTTGTTGCTGGTTGAGTTTCAGTCATCAATGTTCCAACACCACCATGCCTTCACCAGAGTTTATCTCCCACTACTAATGTCCCCAGTTTCCCTCCTACCCATCCCTCACCCCAAGCTGCCTCTATGAAAGACAATCTTCTATTTTGAAATCTCTTTTTTCCTTCTAGACACTGTGGTTTCCAATTTTGTTATTAAAGTAGTATATGCATATCATTTTTACTTCCTTTCAGCACCCAGTTCTTGTCCAGAGTGATCATTCCCAACTATGATTGTTATATTGATCGCTCCTCTGACCTAACTGCACTCCCCCTGCTTTGTGGCAAGCTTCCTACCACAGACTGGTCCTCCTGGCCCTCATCTCTATTGTCTATGGGTATTATTCTCATACTATACGTTACTGTCTATAGGTTAATCCTGCAAATGAATGCAGGATTCTCTATCTGTCCATCTACCTATGACTCACTTAAAACCCAACTTTTCTGTGGCAAGTGTGTTTCCTGAGGCTCCTTGCCTGTGTTTCTCAGTTCTCTGGTCACACTTTGATACTATCTCCTACCATATGCACTTCGGTGTTTCTGCTCAAGGCATGTTTCTACATTCTTAGTAGGAAGACAAACTGGTACAACCTCTTTAGAAAGCATTTTGAAAACATGATTAAAAATGGCAATGGTCATATACTCCAATACAATTATTTTACTGCCAGAATTTTCTCTTTGGACTTAACTTGCACAAACTACAGTACTATGTGTTATGATAAAATGAGCGGAAACAATTTAGATGTGCTGTCTTAACAAAGATCTACTTCAATAAATACAATGAAAGACTAGGCAGTTGTTCTAAGGAACCGAGAGTCTTTTTCTACTGCTACTTGAAATTTTTCCCAAACCCCCCTAAATTATTTTATCACAGAATCTTTTTCCCCTGCTTTATTAAGGATCTCTTCATAAAAAAAATCCTTAATAAAGGGATGATTTACCTTTAAAATAAATCTCTTCTACCCAATTCTCAAGGTAAGTGATTCCTAACTGAGTTTAACCACTACCATGTGTATCACATCTTTTCTATATAATCATTGTAAACATAATATAAAGACATCTCAATTAAGATCTTACTTTTTAATCTATTAATCTGTTGTTGACAGCTTAATTTATAGGTTCCAGAAAAAGAACATAAGAGGTTAAAGAAAGTGATTCCTTCTTTTCTTTTTTTTGGGGGGGGTCGGGG
>PVKC010014544.1:0-22086 GCA_004027635.1 Crocidura indochinensis | reverse complement strand
AGTTCTGCCTTTGTTTTTGTTTTTGTTTTTTGAATAATTTTTATGGTGCCCCAAAGTGAAAAACAAATCTTTCACAGTAATATTTGAGGTACATAGTGAGGATGAATCAGGACCATTCCCTTGCTTCTTTATTTATTTGGTTCTCATGGTGAGAGGCTTCTAGAAAGTTAGAGAGATCGATGAAAGCGCTATATTTATTGTTGGATTTCTTTATAAAGTGACTGGGTGTGTAGTGTTTGTCAAGATTCAAATAATGGAGTCTACTCTAATGGAATGACAGGAACAAGAGTCTCCGGCCCAGGAAGCTCTTTCTTTCAGGATTCAAGTAGAACACACTACTAAAGTATGTGAGTGCCTGCAGTGCTTCATCGGACCATGTAGAATAAGGTTCTTTAATAAATCTTACTAGACTATCAACTCTGTGAGAGAGAGAGACAATGTGTCTGCTTTGCTCCTAATTGTTCCCCAAGCTCGTAGGAAAAGTGTCTAGATACTCCAATAAGTGCTCAGTAATGATTTATTTGCTTAATGAATGACTTAGTGAATGACCAGACTTTAGCAGCTTAGGGTAGCTACAGAGACAACGTTTTTAAAAGCACAGAAATAGCGGCATCAAGTCTCATCAAAATCTAGACGTGTTTTGAAAATCATGAAGAATCTTCTGACTAGCAACTTCTGTATTGTGTTATATCATAAACAGTTGATCTAGGTGTCAGCTTAATAATGTCAGATGATACCTGGACTATTCTTCTATTCACCCTCTCCATTTATCTTACACTCCCACTGAAACTATCTCCTTTTTCTCTCAATCCTTTGACTCAATTTTTTTCTACTGTTTTGGTAATACAAAAGACCAGGTCTTTTTTTTTTTTAAAGAGTTTTCTTCCATGAATATCTTTTGATTAACAGTCATTCCCTTTCAATTGACCTATAGTCAGAAAAGTGAAGCTATTCTAGTATTAAAGATGACAATGAGGCCAGAAAATGTTTTACCACAGTTTACATGTTGCCTTACATATGCCTTGCATTCCATCGTCAGCATCCCAGATGGTCCCCTGAACACGTCCAAAAATAATTCCTGGGTGTAGAACCAGGAGAAATCCCTGAACAACTCTGGGTGTGACCTAAAACAACAAACAAGGATGGCAATCCATATACTAAGAATTGATTTTTGTAGCTTTTCTGGTGGATAGAGAGCACAATTTCTCTTCGAAAAGTTATGTAGGTATTACAGAATTTTGGTATCTTTCGTATAGAGCCAGTATTTATTTATTTATTTATTTATTTATTTATTTATTGGTTTTTGAGTCACACCCGGAAGTGCTCAGGGGTTACTCCTGACTCCATGCTCAGAAATTGCTCCTGGCAGGCATGGGGGACCATATGGGGCACCGGGATTCGAACTGATGATCTTTTGCATGAAAGACAAATGCCTTACCTCCATGCTATCTCCCTGGCCCAGAGTCAGTATTTATTTATTCTTCTGGTTGGGACATCTTGATACATTTTTTTTTAAGAAAAATCAGTGGAAATGTTATGTAGAAAAGTTTTTGCTTCAATCATCTGTCCAATTTTGAACACATATCTTAGCATTCCTTATCCAGATAATTACCTAATCACTTAGAAAAAATATGCAATACTTTTCATGGGATTTTTTAACCAACTTTTGTGTGTGTGTGTGTGTGTGTGTGTGTGTTTTGCTTTTGTTTGGTTTTGTTTGGTTTGACTTGGTTTTTGGTTTTGGGGCCACATCCTGTGATGTTCAAGAGTTACTCCTGGCTATGAACTCAGAAATTGCTCCTGGCTTGGGGGACCATATGGGACACCAGGGATCAAACCTTGTCTGTCCTAGGTCAGCTGCATGCAAGGCAAACACCTTACAGCTGCACCACTGCTCTGAATCCTAACCAAGTTTTTTTGAGTGGTTTTAGATTCCTTGAGTAGAATGTATAGTAAGTTTCTTGCTACTGCTCCCAATATTCACCTATCAGCAGCATATAACAAAGTAGTACATTAGTAATAATTGATAAACAGAAGTTGTCAATCATCATCCTCCAGAGTTCATAGCTTGTATTACGGTTTACACTTGGCCTAGTAGAATCTGTGTTCAGATAAATTTTATTATTATAGCAACATATTGAGTAACTTAACTTCTGTAAAAAATACTCAATGATTCACTTATTCACCCCTTCCTCACTAAATGCTTGACAACAGCTTCCTAGGTTTATTTCTTTTCAGAATGACCCAGAGTTAGAATTATACTGCAAAGTGTATATCCTTCCAAACCTTATATATGCTGTTTTCTATATGTACAGCTGGATATAAGTATGTGGGTGATATGATACAGGACAGGCTAATGGATTCAATGTGACATCAACCTCCCCCCGACCTCCGAAGACACTGAGAAATCAAGCAATTTAGATCATTTATGTTTGAAACCCCAAGGACAAAATGATATTGTGAAAAAACAAAAATCTTAGACTGATGATGATCCTATAGCATATCCTTGATATGCAAGGCTATCCCAAACGAACAACAAAAGATTGTCTTTCAGTATAAACACTAGTAATGAGCCTGCTAGTGATACTTGTCATTCTAATAGAATCGAGATCCAGGTTTTAAAAATTATCATGTGAAGAGAGTGACCCATCCTCATACAACTGTCTGATGGTTGTGTCCCAGATTTTGCATAATTATGAGAATTGTGAGGATCTTTTCCAAGAATTGATATCCACTTTAATCAGGGTTTTGAACCTCGTTGTGGAACATTTTTCTGTATCTTTATCCCTTTCGGCAATTAAGATAATCTGGCTGGAAGGGCTGGCAGGGCTCAATCCACCTGAGTCCCTCCAATGATTGAGCTCGTCAAGCAAATGTACAGAGCGGGCTAAGCCCAAGGTTTTATAGAAATCTCCTGTAGCTCTTCCAGGGCCAAGAACTTTCTCTTGGGGAAGATTTTTAATTACTTCATCTATTTCTGAAAGTAAAGGGGAATCCAACAATTCCCCAGACTTCTGCAAATCACCTCGATGACTTGAATGGAATGAGAATTGACTGTTTATCTGTTCATGATATCGAGTTCTAATTTCTGTCTCACTCTTCATCCTATTTCTGAAATATCTTACTGAGGAGCCGTGGGCCTCTATTTGTCTTTTTCTCCTTTGGGCTCCTAACTCCCATTACTGCTCTGAGCTCATTGTCAGAGATCAGCAGACAGCCTAGCAATCACTGGCTCTCATTTTCCCACTGGTGTAGGTACTGTCTGGTTGAGTGATGAATATCTACACTTTATGGTTATGAGTAAGCTCAGAGCTGCTGGAGTAAAGGAAAACTTTGCTGTTTGACATTTTGCAGGGGTTATCCTCAAAGCCTGAAGTCATGTTTCTTTCCTAGAGATTGTTTTCTCAATCAAACTTTTCCATGTTTATTTTAATTGGACAGAAAACTGTAATTATAACAAAACTATGGGGACCAGAATAACAGTAGAGTAGGTTGAGCATTTGCCTTTCATGCAGTTCATCTGGGTTTAATACTCAGAATCCCACATGGTTCCCCTTAGTAATTTTTTTGTTTGTTTTGGGGTCACACCTAGTGATGCTCAGGGGTTACTCCTGGCCCTGCACTCTGAAATTGCTCCTGGCTTGGGGGACCATATGGGGGATGCCAGGAGTTCTAACCTCGGTTCTTCCTAGTTCACCCATGTGCAAGGCAAACACCCTACCACTTGCACCAGCACTCAGCCCCTACCCCCCGAGTAAATTCTAAGTGCAAAGTCAAGAGTAAACCCTAAGCATCATCAAGTATACCTCCCAAAATAATACAAAACAAAAAAAATAATAAAATATTTGAAATAAACTATGGAATGAAAGCAGACAACCATGTCCAAAGAATTTCAAAATAAGTAAGCAGTCATCATAAAATTATTTGGGGTAATAGATAAGCTTGTCCAATAAATTAAACGTAGACTCATAAATTTCACACCAATGGCAACATTTTAAATTTGGTCACTTGATGTCATCTATTGTGCTCCTTGACACTATGAAAACTAGACCAACTAAACTATCTCAAAAATCATTTTCAGATAGCATGGAGGTAAGGCGCTTGCCTTTCATGCAAAAGATAATCGGTTCAAATCCCGGTGCCCCATATGGTCCCCCGTGCCTGCCAGGAGCAATTTCTAAGCATGGAGCCAAGAGTAACCCCCGAGCACTGCTGGGTGTGACCCAAAAACCAAAAAAAAATCATTTTTATTCACATAAAGATCCTAAATGCTTAATGTAATATGTATTTTATTTTGACACATAAAGTGTTCACTACAATAACTTAAGAATTTTTCAAATCTTTTTTTGTACAAATTAAAACAACTCTTTAACCTGTCATAACTAGATCTAAATCTAAGACTCTAGTCACTAGAGTTTACTTTTATGGGGTTTTACTCTAAATAAATCAACTAATACTAAGTTTATGACACATCAATTTAAGTAGCTATTTTTCAAGTTCATGATTGTCTATTTCAAACTCTAAATCATCACCAGTGGAACTGAAGAAATGGGAGAGTTGGCAAGGCACCTGTCATGCATGTTGCCAACAAGGGTTCAATTCCAACACCCCCTATAACCTTGAGCATTGCTAAGATTACTGAGTGTACAGCCAGGAGTAACCCCTGAGCACCAACAGGTATGGTCTCCCCCCAGAAAAATCATCACTATATATTTCATAGCACATAATATAGTTTTTCTTTCTTGCCCAACATTTCTATTTGGAAAACAGTTTCACATTGAGTCCTAACTCCATCAAATCAAGTTGAAACAATATTTTGTGGAAATAGGGAGCAGGGGAGAGAGGAGAGAATTGAGACACATTCACAGTACTCAGGTATACCTCCTGGCTCTGTGATCAGTGCATAGGTATTTTTTGTGATTCTGGAGATTAAACCTGGGCCAGGCATGTGTAAAGCAAGTTCCTTAACTCCATGCATTATTGTTATAATGAACTCAGATTTTCTTCCTCAAGCATTCATTTAAGGACCGGAGATAAGAAGAATAAATTTCATAGAAACTTTATTTAAGTAAAAAAAAAATTCATGGAAGCTAGGTTATTAGGAACTCTTAAGAAGAATGCTCCCAAAGAGTGAAAAACTTAATTCTTTTATATCTTCTTAACCAGAAGGGAGGGTCAGCACTTTGCAGTTGGTGTAAAACGTGCATGGCGGTGAGACAAAAATGTTTAGAAAGAGCAAGACATTTGAGAAAATTATCTTCTGCATATCCTAGGTTCATTTCTTTCTAGAGACTTATTCTAGCTATTTTTTAAATAATTTTTATTGTGAACAAAAATGAATAACAAATAACTTTCACAGTAATATTTAAGGTACATAATGACAATAAATCAGGACCATCCCCTCTACCAGCTCTGGCACCAACTTGAGCCATTTATTTTGGGGGGGTGCTAATCTGAATTGTTGTTTATTGAATGCCACAGTGATGCATTTAAACATGATTTTTAAGTGTGAAAGACTGCTTACATGTACTTTCCTGCAAGGTTAAAGTAATTGTGTTTTCTTTTCTTTCTTTTTTTTTTATTCTGCATTTTTAACTTCACACTACCTATTTCCTTCCTATCCCTATACTAATCTCTCACTATCTCTTAGGCTCCAAAGTCAAGTTTATTTTACTTTTTATCTGTTTGCTTTTAGGTTTCACCTAGCAGTACTCAAAACTTTGCTTATGAGTCTGCTAAAGTGTATTGGGGGTGAAGGGTACAAAGGAAGATGTACCATTTCCTGTTGTACCAAGGAATAACCCACATCTAAACGTTCACATTAAAGTTTTTCAGAATTATCTAGACTTTTTTGTTTTGGAGGGGAGATGCCCAGTTATGTTCAGGGGTTACTCAGAAATCACTCCTAGCTCTGGGGACCATATGTGACACCAGGGATAGAACCCAGTCAGTCCTGGGTCAGCTGCATGCAATGCAAATGCCCTACAGTTGTGCCATAGCTCTGGCCCTAAATATTCTATACTTTTAAGCTTAAAACTAGCTAAGTGCAGGGGGTAAGTGGGGAAGAGGGAGATTTTGGACAATGGTGATGGGAACGTTGCACTGGTGATGGGTGGTGTTCTTTACATGACTGAAACCCAAACACAATAATGTATGTAATCAAGGTGTTAAAATAAAAAAAAAAAAAACTAGCTAAGTGTTTTTAAGGAAACTAGTTTTATTGAGGGAGAATATTAATTCCAAAGAAAATTTTTCTTTGGATTTTTCAGAGTGGGATGAAAAGGGCCAGAGCAAGAGTTTACAGGGAAACCCCAGAATGGAGTGCTTTATGTAAGTATTTTTAAGATCAGTGTTAACAAAATTCATTAACTTGTGTAATATTTTTAAGATAAGCCTTAATGAACTTCAGATTGTTGGCATTGGGCCTCCAAAATTTGTTCTGTATTTTCCAAGTTGTTTAGACAGCAACTTGATCAATATGGTAATTTTCTGGAAACTCTCTTCTTATTATAGCTGATTATTTTTAATTAACTCAAATTTAGTTGCTAATCTGTTATAATCCTTAGTGATGCATGGCACAAGCCTGTTATTTTCTAGGAAGCAAGCCCTGGTAAACTTTCTGGGCTCTTGTTACCTTTGAAGATCTAGAAAAGCACTAATTTGTCACCCAGGTACAAGTTGAAATTAAAATTTCTGCCCAGCATTCCCCTAAACTTGGAATTTTGCTCTTGAGCCAAGACCTTAAAAGTTAAGGGGTAGTGGTGAAGGCATCAGGAAACACTGCTGGAGGAATTGATATAAAACTATAAAACAATGACTTTGCTAAACATTTTTTTTTTAGCAAAGCTAATTTGTAGTTCTGGTAACCAATGATTCTAGATTTTTCCAGACACATTCTATTTCAAATATCCAGCACTATCTTCGAACCATGTATCTTTTATTTTAATTCAGAAAATGTGGTTATTGCTGTCTAACTTTCTTTGAAACGTACTCTTCAAGTCCAATTTTTTGCAATTCCGAACTTTATGTAGGACAGAAACATGTAACACCTGGTAAGCTGTAGAAAGACACAAAGATCCAAGAATGAGAAGTATAGACAAGCTTTTAAATAAAATTGCTTGAACCCATCAAGGAACAGTTCAAGGCTAACCAAATATAGGTTTAGCTCAGGGGCAGTGCTGAGGTTATATTTTTGTGATGCTGGAGAATAAACCAAGGTCAGCATGTGCAAAGCAAGTTTCTCAACTCTATGCATTATTGCTATAGTGCCTTCAGATTTTCATTCTCAAGCATTTATTTAGAGGACCAGAGATAAAAAGGGTTGAATTTTATACAAATTTTATTTAAGTAAACTTTATTTACTTAAACTTATTTACTTAAGTAAAGTAAAAGAAAAAAGGAAGTGCAAGGAAGCTGGGTTCTTAGGAATCCTTCAGAAGGATGTCCCCCATGTATGAAAAACTTTTTCTAAACTTTATATTTTTTTTTTTTGGCAAACCTAGTTTGTAGTTCTGGTAACCAATGATTCTAGATTTTTCCAGACACATTCTATTTCAAATATCCTTCATTATCTTCTGATCCTGTGTCTTTTATTTTAATTCAGAAAGTATGATTGTTGCTGTCAAACTTATCTTTGAAATATAATCTTCAGGTAGAATTTTTCACAATTCCAAACTCCATATAGGACAGAAACATGTAACACCCGGTAAGCTATAGAAAGACACAAAGATCCAAGAATGAGGAGGTATAGACAGGCATTGAAATAAAATCACTTGAACCCATCAAAGAACAGCTCAAGACTAACCAAACATAGGCTTTGCAGAAAAATCATAAATTGTATTTGTGAGCAGTGTTAAACCTCCCACAGTAACTTGGGCCCCTTGCTCTTAGAATCAGATGCTGTGATTTCCATTTACAATGAAGTATATGGCTTAGATCTGTCAAATACATTCAGCACGTGAACTCTGCCCTCCTCCACCCTACAAATCTTTCTAGATTATTCTTCTTTGGCTACTGCAGGCAATGTGACTTTCTCCTAAGGAAGGATGCTATGTAAATAGATTATCCTATGTATAATATCTCAAAACACCAATGAAGTCCAACTTTTTTGTTTTGTTTTGTTTTTTTTGTTTTGTTTTTTGGAAATATTCGGCGATGCTCAGGAGTTACTCATGGCTATGCACTCAGAAATCGTTCCTGGCTTGGGAGATCATAAGGGATGCCGGGGATCAAACTGTGGTCCTTTCTAGGTTAGCGAGTGCAAAGCAGATGCCCTACCAGTTGTGCCACTGCTCCGGTCCTGAAGCCCATATTTTTGACAAGAGCACAGAGATTTGTTTGGAGTTTCCTTTCTCTCTTTTGTTTATTTTTGGGCCATACCTGGTAGTGGTCAGGAAATAATTCTGGGTCCAAGCTCAGGCAGTACTCACAAGACTTTAGAATGCCAGATCTCAGACCTGGATTTTCAGCATGCAAATAACATGCTCAGACCATTGATTTATCACTTTGACCCCTATTAGAGTCTTTTTAAAGGGCAGTAATAGGAATCTTACATAGTATTGCACATATGAAACCTTGTCCTAAGTCTCTTCTCTCTTCCCCCCAGAACTCGATGGCCCTATTAAAACTTTCTTTACATGCCCACTACCTTCACCCATCTATTAATTTTCTTTATATTGCCATCTCTTTCCACCTCTTCTCCTTCCCTTCTCATCATTCCATACCAATTTTCAGTGTTCTCACGTTATTATCACAATCTAGGGATCAACTCTAGTTTATTGAGAGTAACTAAACCATTATCCGACTACCTTACTTTTACTTATTCCAAAGAAAGCCAACAGAAAGTCTTGGGAAGTATTGTTCTTTCATCATTCTACAGCTCTTCTTTCCTAAAAATTATTATCAAGACTGCACACTCTGTAGTATTAGTAGTACTTTGAAAGAGGGAACACAAAACAGAAGATTAACCAATAGAAAATGTTTCTTTTAGCTTTGCACTGTTGAGAACCGTGACAGAGTTTTAGATAGCTGCATTTAAACTACTCATCAGCTCTGTGAATGTAGATAAATTGTTTATAGTCTATTTCGTCTAGTTTCAGTTTTCTTAGGACAGGTTGTGATAATTAATATTACCTTATAACCATTACTGTTTAAAGCAGATTTTAAAGAAAGAGAAGGTGAGTTTTTTTTAATCAATTATTTATTTGACTGAGAATACAAAACTAGCAAATGACCAGAACCTCAAACAGGAAAAAATTATAAGCAGGGAAAATTTGTCGCATGTTTGTTTATCCTATGCAGTCCGTCTTCAAAAGTTAAATTTTTTATGGGGTTTTAATTTTTGCTAAAGGTCCACCTTCCTGTATTCTCAATGAGAAATTTTCATTTGGAGTTATATCATGTTTGGCCATCAATAATACTTCTGTTCTCCCTTCTGAAGCATGACAACAAAAGTACACACGTATATAATAGAACACTGAATTAAGGATTATTTTTCTTGTCATAGTTTTGCTTTCTCAGAGATTATAAGAATTATGAATGTCCAGGCAGTTTTTTTAAAATAATTAAAGCAAGTTTTCATTTCAGCTGAAAAGAAATCAATCATTTTGTCTAGACTCCTGAAGTTTCCTTTATACCCAGAACAGGGTCAAAATATAAAATGTTCTTGTTTGATATAACTACCATCAACTATGTTTAAAGGTACTGTGTCTACCTCAGATTAATTTTATTCAAGTGAATAGAGTCTCAAAATTCACTGTATCCAAGAGGCAATTTAGTTATAAAGTTAATTTATTGCTAAACTCATTAGCACTTTTTAAAAGTATAGGACAAGGAAACTTGGACCAAGAGCGACTTTCTCAAAACAATTAAAATATCATTGACCTCTTTTATTTAGTATGTGTCCCCAAAACCATAATAATAATAATAATAATTTTATATAAAAATACAATTGTAAAAGACACTGTGACTGTGTTTGCACTGGGCCACCTCCATAGATTCACTTTTCTAGAAAAAGATGTAAGCCAAGCCATGAAAAATCATGGGTACACTGGCCCACAACAGAAATCTGGCAATCTTTGGAGAATAAGGAGGCCAAACCCCTACCCTGTCTAAACCACATCTGTTGCATCCATCCCCCCAGAATCACCACTTTGTCCTGCTTTATGACTCCTCTACGATTCTCTTCAAGGATACCAATCTGACCAAAATTTAGGTACGCTGGTATTTGGGCTGTTATCACCAGGGATTTTTGGATCCAGTGCAGACATCCATCCCCCATATTTTCCTTTTCTGGAAGACCTGGTAGCTGAGAACTGCCACTTCACAAAAGCTAGAGTATCAGTTATAGTGCTTTAAATTTCTGAATAAATTTATTTGTTTGATGCTATCATCTCTATAGGAAAATACCAATTTAACACAATAGACATCTAAAGAGAACTTACTAAACCATCATTGTACCAATGTTTTCGATGGAGATACAATAATTTTCACAAGCTAGCTTGCCAGTATACTCCTTCCTTCCGTCCTTCCCTCCCTCTTTCCTTCCTTCCTTCCTTCCTTCCTTCCTTCCTTCCTTCCTTCCTTCCTTGCTTCTTTCCTTCCTTCCTTCTTTCTTTTCCTTTTTATTTCTTTCTTTCTTTTATTCCATTTTTTCCTTTTATTTTTTCAATATTTTTCTTTCATTTATCTAGAAACAAGTGCATTATTTTCTTTAAATAAAGTGAAAAAAAGTAATTGTGTAATCACCCAACTCAGTAATAATCACAACAAATATTCCAAATGTGAATCTAATCCAAAGCTGTGCAGAAATACAAATTACTTTTATAAATTTTATATATGTGTATAAAATATATAATTCATAGCTTTTATAAATTCTGACACTAAACACAATACAATTGTGCCTGGAGAGAACTGAAAGGGCCAGAACACATGCTTTGTACACATAAGCCCAGTAGCATGGTCCCCTAATACATTGGTAATCTCAAGAACCACAGAGTGAAGCCTTCAGGTGTGATGTGTTATGACCTCAACTTCAAAATGTCTATATTGTGCCATTAGAAACAAAAGCATTAATGTGCTAAATGAAATAAAGGAGCAAAGGTTAATGATCAAGTGTTATCACTTATATGTGGAATATATAAATAATAAAATAAACTGCTAAAAATAACAAAATCAATCCTATATTTGATTAAAACTAATAAATGATGGGTGAGAGGAATGAATAGAAAAATTTTTTGTTGAAGGGCTTGCTGAAACTTTGCTAATGGCATATATAAATCGGGTGTAAACCATACTGCCAAATTTCTATGTTGTAGTAAACCAATACTTAACCTACAAAAATGAGAAAAATATAAATAAATGCATTTATTTATACAATTGATGGTTTGTTGTTTATGATCAGCTTGTCAAAAATTATGTACTTTGAGCAATAATTCAAAAAGAATACTCGGAACCCAAAATACACCTATTTATATATATACTTACTTGGGAATATAGCCTTCTGGTGTTTAAGAACAGCCAGACTGGATTCAGAGATAGGATAGGTGTTAAGGAACTTGCCATATACTTTCCCTATCCTAGTTCAATCTCCAGAACCTTATATGGTCCCCAAACCCTGCCAAGAGTAATACCTGATCATAGAGGAAGGGGTAAGCCCTGAGCATTGATGGTATAGTCAGAAATTAAAAGAAAAAGGGCTGGGGATAAGAGAGAAAAAAATGATAAATATGTAATTGATTGGAAAAATCCCAAAGTACTCTATTCAAGTTGCAAGAAACTCCAGAGGAAGAGAACATAAATGTATTGGCAACGAGCCCAACCAGGAAGACCTGGTTTCTAGAAAACATGAAGATAACATATTCAGCAAAGTCACCGTCTATTATATCTTAATTTTTTACATTATTCTTCAACATATCTAGGAAATAACAATTACTTCCTTTAAACTAACTTGGATCTCCTGAACTGTCTTAATTGTCAAAATCTAAATATCATTTACTCCTCTGGGTTCAAGTTGTTTATCTTCAAAACCAGAAACTGGTGAAAGGAAGGAAGTCTGTGTTTGTGAAGGTGTCTGTTTTTGCCTCTGAAGATGGTCGTCCTGTAACAGGTGGAGAACCGTCTCTCAAGCAGCCGCCTTGTCTACCTCAACCCTCTGCTTAGAGATTCCATTGAACCTAGATTTAATGTGCTTGGAGGTTGCTGGTGAAAATAAGCAAAAAAAATTCTACTTTGGTGACAATGGCCTGAGTATTCTAAGAGGAAATATACGTATATGAACAGTCTGCACTTTTTACTACATTCTATGAACTCGTTAAATTTCAATCTGTTGGGAGGGTAGAAAATTCATGCCTAATACAAACATCACGTTCTCTCTACATTTAACCTACATAGCAATTAAACATTTATGGGGAAAAAAATGAAAGGTATTTGCTTTGTTGACATGTATCAAATATTATTTTTCTTTCTGAAGTACGAGGAGTTCACCCACACATATGCGTGGCAAGTTCTCAACTTCAGAGCTGCATAACTTTCATAGTTTAGGGGCCATCTCAGTGGTGCTCAGAAATTCATGTGGTGCCTGGGATCTGACCCAGGTCTCCTGCATTCAAAGCATGTGCTCCTGCCTTTTGCATTAATGTTCTGATCCTTAGAGGTCATTGTTTATTTTTCTAAACAATGTGTTTGGTGTCTCTGCTAAGGGCAACAAAAGAAGATTCAGAATAACTCTTTTATTTCCTTATATAGCTTGCAGTTCTTTGTTCCTTTGTTTTTAGTGATGGTTACTTAAGTACAGCTTTAGAAATAGAGATGGCATCCTCTAAAGTAGAAAACAGGGGATTATATGAAAAACTGAGATAGAATCCAGGTCTTAAGATCAATTGTAAAGGTTTCTGATCTGTAAATATGTAGGGTTTACTTCTTTTGTTGTTTTTGCAATGCTATCAATTGTGTTCATCTAACCCTCTGTAACTTGGAGAACCAGCTTAAAAGTATTTACATTCCAGCTATGTCTATGCTGTGAGTAATAACTATTCGGTGTACCATGTCCAGGAATTTGATGTCTTCTAACAACATTCATGAATTAATTAATTAAACAAACAAACAAACACATTAACTTGAAATCAGAGTAAATTTCTCTATTCAAAACTAGAAGTGTCAATCGACTCTAAGTCTCAACTAGTTGGATTTAGTACAAGGTAACTAGCCTGTGACTTGTGTGATAATAGGAGCCAACCAATTTGATCCAATCAAAAAGATCAGGTAACAAATATTTTAGGCTTTGCAGGTTGAACATAGTCTGTTCCTGTGGTTGAACTCTATATAAGTAACCCAAAAGCCAACATAGAAAAGGTAGAGATGAATAACCATGACTGCATTCCTGTAAATCCTCATTTAGGAATATTGAAATTTGAACTTTATTTAATTTCACATGTGTGAAATGTTTTCTCAAATTTTCCCAAACATTTTCAATCCACATTTAGCACACGGGCTACATGTACATAAACAGGTGTCCAGCTTAATTCAGTCTGTGAATGATATTTTGCCAACCCCTGGATTAGAAGAATAGTCCCAAAATTTAAACTTAGTAGAGTAAATTTATTCTTGATTCTCCAAACAGTCAAGATAAACTATAAGCAAGAAAAGAATTTTGGACACACAGTATTTTATAGAGAAAAAAATCCTATCTCTTTGGGTCAAGAGTGATAATAGGACACTTATCTTGTATGCAGCTGGCATGGGTTCTATCTCATGTTTTCATATAGTCCCCTGAGCTCCATCAGAAGTGATTTCTGAGTGCAGAGCTAGGTGTGGGTCCTTCAATGACAAAATAAACCCGGGGGCCGGGCGGTGGAGCTGGAGGTAAGGTGCCTGCGCTAACCTAGGACAGACCACAGTTCGATCCCCCGGTTCCCCATATGGTCCCCCGTGCCTGCCAGGAGCGACTTCTGAGTGAGTAGCCAGGAGTAACTCCTGAGCATCGCCAGGTGTGGCCCAAAAACCAACAACAACAAAAAAAAAACCCAAACATATTATTCCATCTGATGAGCCATTCTGTTCCAACTTCAGCTTTGTATTGATGTTTGCCAGTATTATGATTATTATTGTCTGAGCATCATTTGAAAACCTAGGAAATTGTGCAGTGGCTCAAGAAACTCTGTGACCACAATGAGCCAAATAAATCGAACTCTACAATAATACTACATCAAATGTTATAATTTACTTAGCTAAATATATATTTGAGTCACTTTGATGAGTTATAGAACCAAATGTGGCTTAGTAGACCACTTACCTTGCATGTGTTTCATTCCTGGCATATTAGAAAGGATGAAAAGAGCAGAAGAGAAGGAGGGGTGAGGGAAGGAAGGAGAGTAAGTGGAGGACCAAAAAATAAGTGGAGTGTGATAGTGTGCTGGAAAACTTGGACAGCATGCAGGGTACATGCTTTGCCTGAGACCTATCTTTAGTATATGGTACCTTGAACTCCACCAGAGGTGATTCTTGCACATATAGGCATTGTGACTCAAAAAGCAGAAAAGCAAAGAAAAAAAAAGAAAAGAAAAGGAGGGAGGGAAGAAAAGATAAATAGGGCAAAGTACCTGCTAATAGTTAATGCCCTGTCTGTACTATATTATTGACTATTACAAAATGTGACTATTCTAACATTATTTCCAGAAGTTTTACCCATTCATACCAAAAACCAGTCATGATATGCTTTCCCAAATATTTTATTTATTTGCACAAACTAAAAATAAATAGTTTTTTTGGATTGAGATAGTTATTGTGCTTTCTCAGGAAGGTGATTTATAAATAATGAATCAACATTGAATGAGGAAACTGTCACAATCAACTTGATCTTAAATTCATTGATTGATTGACTGAGGGAGTTAACTAGCTAGAGGTCATGAGATTATTTCCCTTCCCACATTCATGAAGACAGTAACACTGGGTAGCTGTGAACTACCTTCGCTTAAAATATCTTGCTTTGTCTAAAAGCCCTGAGCACACTTTAAAGAATGACCCAACAAAACAAGACCCCAAGTTTGACCCTAATTAGCACTGGGTAATTTCCCTGGATGAATATTTTATTTAAATTGTGGCAAAATAACCATTGAGCAATATCCAAGTCTCAAGTAAACATTCAGGCTAGTATATGCCTCACACACATACTTTCCTCCCACTAAGACATTATTTTTATTCGAAACTGAAGATTTCTGCAGGTCTGTAAGAAACCTTTCCTTTGTAAATCAATGTTAGTCTAACAGCATTAGCAATTTGCCAAGAGAAGAGTGATAACCCTATTGTAGCTTGGTTGACAACAAACACTTTGGTAATTTCTCAGGAAAAGTATTTCCTGTTGATCATTAAAAGCCAAATATTTGAGTCACTTCCCCCTCTGGATTAAATAAATGCTATTAGTTTTTCAACTGTGTGCAGTAAATATGGATTTCAAGACTTGTTTGTCTGCATTTCTTAAAACATTTATGAACATTGAACAGATGAATTTGTTTTAAGCATATTTTTTCATTTGAACACTTTTCCCAGTGGTTTTTAATATGGATACTGTTCATCACATATTGAATAAAGCAACTTTTACTTTATTTAATGTCTTGACCCAAATCACATTGTCTCCATAAATATTTTACAGTCTGTGTGCAACAAAAGCGTGATTACTAAAGTCATGTCTGCACTTGTAGGTAATATACCATAAAAAATAGATTATTTTCCCCTTCTCTTGTTTTTTTCAAGAGGGAATTGGTGCTTGCATTTACCCAAGTGGGTTTTTTTTCTTTCTTTTTTTCTTTTTTTACACTAACTAGCTCCTTAGGGGTAAGATGTAGGAAACATGGGTCTGTGCCAAGTTACTATCTCTATAAAAATTCACAAAAGAACAAGAAAACATTGCTCACTTTCCTTCTTGCCAGTTGCTTGCTCTGAAAGAAGAAATTTTGAGACTTCCATTATCCTGATAAATAGAATGAAACTACGCCATGACTGATGGTGAAGAAGTTATACTGCTAGTCACAGGAGCAACATAGAATAAAATAAAATTCAAATATTTTTTTCTTTTGAGATCTAGCAATCACCTCACCTTGGTTTAGCACTGACTTGTCACACAAGTTGAGATTAGACATATTTTCTATAAGATTCAATACTTTGGAAATGTATTTTTGTGTTTCTTTTTAAAACGATAATCCCATTTATAAACTCACCTTTGCATTTATAGCATAGAAATGTAAAGTTCAGATGTGTTCAGATTTTCAGTGAATATGGTTTTTGGTTTTTTTTGCATTTGATTTTATGCCCCTACTCCCACCTGGCCGTGGTATAACCATTTTGTTTCTGTTCAATTCTTATCTACTGAGATTAACTCAGCAAGGTTAATATTCCTTAAATATCTAGACATAAAGCAGCTCATTCACAGAGGGAACACTTCAGTATTGGTGTCAATTAGTTTATGAACAGTATAGCCAGAAAAAAAATAAATACTCTAAATGGTTTTAAAGGGAGAAATAGTAGAATTAATACACACATATTTGTTTAAACTTTTCTATTAATTCAGAATAAAAGAGTCTTGTGAAACTATGCTGCTAACCATAAAGAAAACTATGCATCAGATTGGTTTGCGATCTCAATAAAGAGAAAAACTTGCTCTCTTTTTATAGCTCATACAACTTGGAAGGACAATAGAAAAACCATCTTTGGAGTTCTGGCAACCACTATGCAAAGACTTATGTTTATGACCTTCCAGTCATTTCTCCCTCTCTCTTACAATAAGAGATACTGCTGCTTCTCTGAGATATGGTTTGAGCACTAAAAAAGAAAATCCTCTAGCTGCAATGAAAATTCTTTTTTGTTTTTGTTTTTGTTTTTGCTTTTGGGTCACAGCTGGTGACACTCAGGGGTTACTCCTGACTATGCTCTCAAAAATCACTCCTTGCTTGAGGGACCACATATGACACCTGGGAATCAAACCACAGTTCGTCCTACGTTAGCACATGCAAGACAAACACCCTACCGCTTGCACCACCACTTGGCCCCAATGAAAATTCTTAATGATGGACGCCATTTAATTTGATTAAAAATTTTATTTCTGGTATTAATCATAAAATCAGGATATATTTAAGTTTAGATATACTAATCACTGCATTTCCTAACATGAACCAATCTGAGAAATTGGAACCCAAGTTAAAGTGAGGAATGAGAAATAAGGGACAGTGCTGGAGAGTTATGAACACTTTGGAGGTGGCAAAATGCCTTTTGCATCAAGAACCATAAATGTTAACACTATGCAATCATATTACCTACACTATAACAGAAATAAATATAAAAATTAAAATGGAGGTGGCACAAGTAGTAAAGGCATCTGTCTTGCCAGTGCTAGCCTAGAATGGACCACGGTTTGATTCCCCAGCGTCCCATATTGTTCCCCTAGCCAGGAGTGATTTCTGAACACATAGCCGGGAGTATCCCCTGAGTGTCACCGGGTGTGGCCCAAAAACAAAACAAAAAAATTAAAATGGAGTTCATTATGAGAGACCTCGATAAGAAAGCAGAATAGGAAAATTCCAACTTACATTTCCTCTCCACTTAAAAATACTAATTTAATGACTATGTGGAGAAAAAATATCTCTATGAAAACTGTTCATTGCCCACTTTATTTTTGATGCTTTTGTTGTCAACTTGCTATGTTAGTTTTTAACCCATTGCAAATAGAGTCCATGGAAAAATAAATCACAGACTGGGGTCAGAGAGACAACTCAAAGGATTGGAGTACAAGCTTTCAGCACCAGGAGACCTCAGGATTATCCTTAGCACCACAGAATGCCCTGAACACTACTACGAGCAATCACTGAGCACTGTGTCAGGAGAAGCCCCCTAGAGTATATCTGGATATAGCCCCCAAATAAATGTATACATAGGTTGTAGTTGAGACTGTGACCCCTCCTAAATTTTAATGTAAACTTTTTATAAATTTCTTCAGGAGTGTTATTTGGGGGGAAGGGAGAGAAAATTCACAGCTTCTAAAAAATTGATAGATAGATAGATAGGTAGGTAGGTAGAAAGACAGAGATAATAGATAGATGACAGATAGATGATAGACAGATAGATAATAGGTAGAAGATACACAGAGATATATACATATGATAGATAGATAAAAGATAGTCATACAGAGATGATAGATAGATAGATAGATAGATAGATAGATAGATAGATAGATAGATAGATAGATAGATAGATAGATAGATAGTAGATAGATAGATAGATAGAGAGAGAGAGAGATGACAAAGAAAAAAGACTGAGAAGGTATCATACTGCAAATGAGAACTTTTTTCTTAAAGTATAAAGACAAAAATATCATTTGACCCTTTTTTCGTTTGCTTGCTTTTGGGGAGTGAGGGTGGTGTTCATGGAGCTTCTGGCTCTATGCTCCTAGAGGTGCTCACCCTACTAGGTGCTGGGAATAGAACCCCAATAGCAAAACCTCATCTAAGGCAACCTTATGAATGGCAAGTACCTTACTCATTGTACTGTCTTTCTAACTCCTATTTGGCTCTTTAAAAAAAATAAAAGCATTTTGACTCCTTATTATAAAGGCAAACTTGAAATTGGAATGAAAGTACACAGGGAAGGGTATTTGAGAGAAAAAAAGAGCACGACACAGATAATTCATGATATCCTGTGCTATTTCTGAGCCTGATATTGTTGAACTGGGTGGGCCATGCATGGTGTTTCATGACACTGAAATGAGAGTTAAAACCGAACAACAGTCTTTCCCCCCTCTTTTCTCCTTTTCTCATTCCTTTTATCTCACCATTATTTGAGAAATAATAGTTATTTCGCATGAAGAATCTGCCCCACTTTTGCAATCAATCTCTTTCTCTCTTTCTCTCCGCCAAGTGCGGGGTGGGGTGGGGGGAATGCTGAGTGTGGCAGCTGTCAGGTCATCATTATGGGCTCCCAGTCCCATCTGCATGACTGAGATTGGTGCTGTCACAGGAGGGGGGGGGTGGTTACCCCGACAGGCTCTCAAGGGAACAGTAACATACCTCTTGATTTGGCTGTGAAGTTATACTTGTGATTATTAATAGACACAGTAAGAGGCTAGTGGTCTATTCACCCATTTTAGAGCTAATTATTCACTTTGATCTAAGCTGATTAGAAAACTCATAGACAACCACCCCACACTTACAGCTAGAGCCAGCAATGGCCAAGAGCCTTGACCAGAGTCTCAATTGGGTTTCCTGGCTAGGAAAGGAGGGGATGTGTGTGGACCAGGGGTTCGGGGCAGAAAGGAGAAGCTGCTTCGGTTGATTAGCAATGGGCTGCATGGGACCATTTATAATGAAGCATATCATTTAAATTTCCTTTTACAAATGAGTCCAACACGTGTTGCAGGCTGCAGGCTCTGTTAATTGTCACAAACATTGCCTTTTTTTTTTTTTACATTATTAGCTCTTTGGCAGGATCTCCATTGTTGACTAAAAACTTGGCATGATCAGGGCTTGCTGAATAATTTAGGTGGTTGGCAGCTGGAGAAGAACACACACATCCAGGCAGACAGACATGCTGCTTGAGCTCTTCATATAATAGGATTGTATACAAAGCAGAGTACAGTCGGCAGTGACTTCTGTGTCTGTTTATAGGTAAACACTGATGTTAGTTTTATAGAAAAAAAATTACCGGAAGGATACTTTGCACAAAGTGTATATGCAGCATGCCAGGCAGATGCATCGGGGTGCTGTGGAAATGATTGTGATCTTCTCTAGTTCTGGTGAAAGATGATGGCTGGAGATTTCCTCTCACCGGTACCGTACTTATGTGGTCTCTATAATGTATGTGTGTGGGTTGGGGGTCTGGAGGTCTTCGTGTTGCTTTGGCAGCGCTAATTGGTAAGAGCTGCAACAAATTCTAAATCTTGCACATGGCATCTTTAGTGACATGAATGTGTCATAGAGCCTAGGACACATTTGAGGTAACCACAGATGTGAAAGGGATGGTGGGAACACACAAGACTGGAGTAAGTGGAAGGTGAGATGGCCAAGAGGTAAGTCACACATGGAACACTTTTCTGTGCATGCAGGTCTGTAGCCCTTGCTTTCACTAGACATGTGGGGCTTCTGCAAGGTTCAAGAGACAAAAATAATGTTCAAATTTCCCAAGCCAATAGAATCTATCCACTCAGAAAAATACAAGATCAGTAGAATATGCTGGATAAAGACTCTCAAATCATGTCATTTTAAAACTGTTGGATTTTTTTTTTGCCTCTGTCATTGATCTTTTACTGGTTCTAACCTTCCAAAAAGGCTGCTTCTTTTGTCAAATTGTTCAGCCGATTTCAATCTAAAGGCCAGGAGGAGAAAGGAGGTGAGGTGACTAAATACAAATAATTTTTTGGTTTTGGTTTTTTGGGTTTTTTTTTTTAGGTCACACCCAGCAGCACTCAGGGGTTATTCCTGGCTCTGCACTTAGAAATCACTCCTTGCAGGCTTTGGGGACTATATGGGATGCCAGGAATCAAACTGGAGTTCATCTTGGGTTGGCCACCCTCAAGGCAAAAGCCCTACTGCTGTGTTATTGCTCCGACCCTGAAATAATGAGACATAGTCTTCTTGCCCCATTGAGCAAATAGAATCACAAGCCATTTTCTAAATCAGTGCAGGGCAGGAGCAGAATTTGAGGAGGAAAAGACACCCAAATTAAAACCAGATACTTAAGTTATAAGTGACTCCATCCTCAATTTTTTAAGCCAATCGGTAAATATAATGGGTAAAGTTTATCTTTATAGCAAAAGAGCCCAATTCTGCTTTTCTGTCTGATTTACTGGCTGAAGATCACTTTTGTACAATAAAAGATATCTATAGGGCCTGGAGAGATAGCACTGTGGTAGGGCATTTGCCTTGCATGTGGCCAACCCAGGATGGACCTGGGTTCGATTCCTGGCATTCCATATGGTTTCCCCAGCCTTCTAGGAGAAGGCTCTGAACACAGACATAAGAGTAACCCCTGAGTGCCACTGGGTGTGACCCCCCACCCTCAAAAAAAGATATCTATAGAGTGTCTCCATGGATTTCATCCATAGTCAATGCCTACTTTAAGACCTACCAAGATGACAAGAACTAGGTATCCAAAATATATAGCTGAGACAGCTGGAAACCTGTTCATTGCTGGAATAGAAAAAAAATAGGATGTTTGAAAGAAAAAAATGTTGAGGAGAAAAAAACTCAAATCATAGAAACATTATTTTTCTTTTGCTTTCTAGGATCATTTCATTTTTGCCCTATTCATTTTTCCTTTATGTATTCATTCACTTAGTCATTTGTTTTACAATAAGTCTTAAGCAATTCATAAATATTAAGGACTGTGTTATATCCAAGTGAAACATTTTCAACAAATAAATATCATCTATCATTTTTAAGAGACCAAATCTGATTAGGTAAAACACAACAAATAGTCATAATGTCTTTAGAAAAAAAAAGTCCAATAATATCTATCCAAGCTCTTTTTAGTCGTGTTGGCTTTGTCAGAAACACCTTCTTGAAGGAAGAAATGTCAAAGCCACATTCTCAAATTTCAGTCATAGCAAGTGAAGGTAGAGAATTTGCAAGATTTTTGGAGGTAGAAAGAGTCATAGTGTAAGGGGAAATTTAACTGAGTATTCTGGAAACTTAAAATGTAAGAGCAAATGTGTGAAAGACATCAGAACCAGTCATCAAAGAATCTAAATTCAACACTAATTTCTATGAATTTTATATTAAATAAGTGCTCTTGAAGCAGAGAGGAGGGCATATAAGGTTAATGTAAGACTGGAGGCTATGAGAACAATTACATAACTGACAAAAAATTATGCAAGAACTAAAATAGCTACAGTGAAGCAGGATGGAAGGGGATGGAACAAACTGAGACCTAAAAGAGACCTAAAACTAGAATTAATTCTTCTTTATCCTTCTGTTAGGTTCCAGTAGGAGATATTCTCTTCTACACATGCTTCGTATCCATTTTCTCCAGTTAAATGAAGATATGTGACTCATCAGCATACCCGAGAGCCTGTGGACTGTGGTACATTTTCAAATACTAGAAAATATG
>PVKC010014543.1:0-22117 GCA_004027635.1 Crocidura indochinensis | reverse complement strand
AAAGAAATACAGTTTTTAATAGATGATTTTCTACTATATAATGGACTCTTTCATAAGAGTTCAAGATTGAAGAGATCAAGATCACAGGAGAGCCTTAAATGGGAGCAAGAATGTGACCCAGGATGAAGTGAGCTCACAGAGATGGGGATGCAAGAGAGATGCTGGAGACAAACTGCATTTAAAGTGTAAATTAAGGGGGCCGGGCGGTGGCGCTGGAGATAAGGTGCCTGCGCTAACCAAGGACGGACCTCGGTTCGATCCCCCGGTTCCCCATATGGTCCCCCGTGCCTGCCAGGAGCGACTTCTGAGCGAATAGCCAGGAGTAACCCCTGAGCGTCATCGGGTGTGGCCCAAAAACCAAAAAAATAAAAATAAAATAATAAAGTGTAAATTAAAATGAGGCATATTAAATGCATACGCATGGAAATGTAAAAAAAAGTACTATGCCTTCAATGTTTAAGGAGTTACATAAGTTGTATGGCTTTAGGCTGCTTGATGTGCTGCTAAGAAATAAGTATTGCAATCTGGGGTCTTGAGGGACAAAGTAATTGTACATGGGTTCTTCTTTATTTTTCTTAATATTCTTTGGCTGAAAGTTCAATGTTAAGATATCAGCAAGGGGACTTATATGAAGTCTGTTTATGGGGGATCGTCCTTCCACTGTAACTTTGCCTTGTCCTCTTTCTTTGCATCTTTGTTCTCATAATTAAAAATAAAAAAATTGAGGCATATTAAAAAGAAAGGAGGCATAAAGAGCTAAAATTTGGTATTTGATGCCATTTAATTCCTAATTTGCTCATGTGCCAGTCCCCCAAACGCAAATATAGAATAAAGGGCATAGGTTTCTCAAAAGCAGAGACTAAATAAATTCTGCAGATCTTATGCCTAACATCAAATATATCATCTAGTACATCACAATTGCTTCTTAAAGTGTATTCTTTTTGAGTAAATAGATCATTGTTTAATGCATATGCATTTATCTATTTGCTTCTGTCTGGGAAAAAAAAGATTTTTCTGGTTGGTTTTATTTTTTTAAGGTTGATGCATTCCATGCGATTAGATAGGAATTTAAATGTCTTTTTTATCCACCCTATGTGGAACAAAGAAATTGGGACTCTCTGAATTCTGATTCTCAGACAGAAATTGAGATAAATATTTAACCACTCTTCTTGGTACCCTTGTGGAGGTGTGTGGGATCCATGAGTAGCTAATTGAATGGGAGAATGTGTGTGTTAACGACTCCTCTCAGAACAGGGAATGTTCGAGTTAGCAATGAAAGAACATCCCTCTTTACCTCTGAAATAAAACAAAAAGAAAACCTGCAGGAATATTTTGAGATAGAGCCTTTAGAAAGTGCTTAGTCACAAATATGCAAATTATGTTATGAAGTGTTGATATTTGCATAGAGAAACATCATCTCCCATAAAGCTGGATGAGAATTCTTTAAAAACCAGACACCGCAACAACCACACATACGATTTGTTGGTTTTCTGGGGGGAAAAAAAATAAAGACACTATTTCCTATTCCATGGAGTTTCTATTCATAGAAAGGGCTAAGTCACGGGAGTAAAGTCAGAAATAGAAAGGCATTATATTAGCCAAATGAACCAAATCAGAAAAGGAGAATACTATTTGCAATTTAACCAGCCAAGTTAAACATGACATGATTGGAGCCACTCTTTGGGGACCAAGTTAGTACTAATCGCGCCTTGTTTAACTTGGCCAATTAAAGGCAAAAACTCTTTTCTAAATAGGCTATTTTCAAGGCAATCACACCTTTGCCTCACAGTTTTTTTTTCAACTTGCCATTTTTAATTTAGATACTTTACTAGTTAATAGATGTACGTGTACATGTGCAAATACTGAAATATTTGCCTATAATGCAAAAATTACTATGCATTTGTATTGGAACTGAATAATTTTCTTCTTAAGATATATTATTTAATCACACCAGGGTCATATATGTTTGTACATGCTCACCAACATCTGGAGAAAGTATCTAAGCTGTGCCTAAGGGAAGTGTCCTGTAAAATAATTCATAACTCAGAGAAGAAAAATATTGCCTAAGCAAGAAGACTTTAAATAACTAGAAAAAATACTGGACTAAATTTTTTTGCACAAGCTATGAGTGCATCTTCATAGACTGTTACCCTGAGCCCATTAATACCATTAATACTCATTAAATGCTCATTCTGTGAAGAGAATCGCTCTTGACAAGACCCTGGCTGATTCCAATCATAGCTCTAAAAGTTTTTCCAAATTGTGTGGAGCATAAATAAAGGAACTGAAAGCTAGAACCAACTATTCATAATTACTATAGCAGTATTTAGAAAAGAAATTCCTAAATTTCTTTTGGGGATAAGTACAATACAAATATTGTATTTAACATAGGTATAGCAGTCTAGCAGAGAAAAGCCAGGCTTTCTATCTGGGAAAGAAGGATCAGAGGCCTTGCAACTAAAGAAAGCGTTGTCTTTGGTTCAGTCTTTGGTTCAACTTCTCTGAAGTAATTCCTCTCGTGCTATCAATGTTCATTCTATCCTATAGAGTAGCTTTGCAGAAAAAAAATCCAATAAGTACTTAAAACTAAAGAAAAACTATCTATACAATGTCTTTAGCAATGGTAGACATGAGAGTTTATAATTAAAAAAAAAAAGTGTGCCTCTGAAGCCTGAGAGATAGTGTAGTGGTTTGGGCATTTGCCTTGGATGTGTCTGGCCCAGCATGGACCACAGCTTCGATCCCCAGCATCCCACATGGTCCCCCAAGTCAGGAGCGATTTCTGAGCGCATAGCCAGGAGTGACCCCTGAGCGTCATCAGGTGTGGCCCAAAAACCAAAAGAAAAAAAAATAAAAATATGCCTCCACATACACTGGTTAGTACAGACTTTAAATGTTCTAGGACTTTCTTCCTAACACAACAGATAGGCATTATATTAAGAGTTTCAAAATCATGCTGTATGCATTATGGTAAATAGACAACTGCTCTTCTATAGTTAGATTCTACTCTTTGTAGAGATGAGAACTTAACACTGTCACCTCTTTAGACCAGACAAAAGGTCTTGGCCTCAAAAAATATAATATAGAACTAGGTAGTTAGCACAGAAGTGAAATAAAAACTTTAAACTTAAGACAATGGGATAAGGCATGGTAAAATGCTGAGTAGGGGAGTGGAAGAGGGAAGCAAACCTAGAGTAGTCTAAAAGTTTCTGATTTCTAGAAAAAAAGAGCTTAAGACAACTTTTACTTGCTTTCATTTAGATCAAAGATGGAGTAGAGGAAACTTTACCCTCAGGAGCTGTCATTGATCACATTTTTTCAAACTCCATTGGTCAACATGTCATAGGTGGTTGAAAAATAGGAGCAGTCTTTGATTCAGCTTCTCTGAAGTCATTCCTCTTTTGCTATCAATGTTCATTCTATACCACAGAGTAAACTTCTGACTAACTTAAGAAAACATGAACCAAAGATAGAGGTCAGCCATATTCTTGGGTTGGTCAGGGTGCTCATTTACTCTCCGTCTCTCTCTGGAAGTTAGGACTGGTCTTTCTTCTTTACAGTGATACATATTGAAGATTTAGGCTTAGGAAAAGAGACAAATGACAACAGCCTCTGTCTGCATTGATCCTCAGCAGAGAGCAATTAGAATTTATACTAGTTCACTGAGGTACACTGAGACTTGGGGGCTTAACTTATGGCTAAAAGCAAAAAGTTTTGCCTGATCTTTCTTCATGCATATAAATCTGGGACTCTTGTTTGTTTGTTTTAGTTTCTAGGCCACACCCAGAGGTATCCATGCTCTGAACTCAGAAATCACTCCTTGCAGGCTCAGGGGATCATATGGGATGCCAGGGATCAAACTCAGCTAGGTCCTGGGTCAGCTACATGCAAGGCAAATGCCCTACAGCTGTGCTATCACTCGAGCTCCCAACTCTAAAACTCTTAAAAAGAGATAAGACATCTTGAAAGCAGAATTTTCATATTCTAAGTTTCTAATCTTTCAATAGTGTTGGCACCATCAAAATATTCAACTGAACTTTAGCAATAATTATCTTTTATGATCTGTCATCTCAAGCTGACACAGGTTGCAAAACTGATTCTTCTAATCTGCTGTGAAAGATTGAGGAAAGTTTTTTCCTAAAATATGTTTTCCACATTAAACTAGATGATCAGACAAAAAATACCTTGGCTGGATTCCATATGATATATTATTTCATCAGAATTTATTTTAATGGACATAGATATTGTAATGAATGTTAAACACCAAAATCAAGTCAGTTTCTTCCTTATCTAAGGCTAGGCAAATGCACATAAAAATGAAAATATTAATATAAATGTATCAAGATGGCCCAATCTAGCCACATGAAATGGATATGGTGGTTATGATTTCATTGACAAGAGATTCACCAAAAGAGAATTAAGTCAGTGAGCACTGAAGAACAGGGAGACAAGGAAAATGCAGTGATCCTTCAAAAGAAATGGTGTCTATAAACTTTTCTGTACCCATTATAAAATCTGTGTGCAGTTATGCTTCTGATTACCTTTGACCATATGTAATGGAACAGTTTTGTCTGAATTCTCTGATACTCACAGAGAAAGGAAGTTATTTAATGAGAAGAAAGAGCAATGTGCTATTTAATGAGAAAGAAGTAAAGAGTTACTTTATGAGAAGAATGAGTAAAACTCTCTTGACTTCTTAGGATACATTCAGAAAACCGAATCCAGTATGAAACAGAGAGGAAAGACCACAAACTCATAGTATTATAACCTTATTTTCATGTGTCAGTTGGTCTTATTATATCTTCATAATGATATGAACCAATAATGCTGATTTTCATTTTAAGTGTGAAGGGAAAAAATGAGGCAAGGCTAGCCAATTCTTGGATATATCAAGAATTCACCTACAAGCATGATTTTTTTACAGGTAAGCTGTGGCACCCAAAACCCATATGTCTGTCACCTCCTATATTGGCACTTCACTGTCTAGACTACTATCAATCTACCTTAATTATCTGATGACCAGTACAGAGACTCAAGGATTGTGGTCCTACCAGAGCCCCACCAATTCATATTTTTGAGAATCTAATGCCATTATGCTGTATTGATATTGGAAGATCCCCTTTGAAAACTTATTGGGTTCTAAGAGTTGAACCCCCATAACTGAGAATAGAATTCTTATAAGAGACTAGTGAACTGGAAAGCACTTTATTGCAAGAGAGTGGACACATCACAATTGCAGCATCAGAGAGAGCTCCCTGTTGTCCCCCACAAAGCTCGTTTCTGATCTTGAATTCCCAGCCACTAGAATGATGAGGATGAAATAAGAGCTGTTAATGCTACTGGGGCAATGATTTTCTGTTACAGCAGTTCAACTGACTAAGATACAAGGGCACCAGATGGCAAGGGGATAGTCCCTATGTCTCAGCCCCTGCAGCACTAACTCCAGTCAGTCTCCAACAGGGCTTACCTCACCTCACCTTTTTTCTTACAGAAGCTAAGATAAAAGCATATAGTCCAGCTTCCCTTTGCTCTAAGCCTCCTGATCACCATGGCGCCCAGACATTGACTTTCTTTCATCCTTCCCTCGGCATAATTTGCCTTCTTATCTTGGGAAGTTATAGGAATAAAGCATGGTTTTCATTTGTATTGGTTGTTGACATCACTATCTCTATCTGAATAAGAATACCATCAACATTTAAAAAAAAAAACGTAGAAAAGTTCTCTGCATTCCCTTATTCATTGCAGCACTATTCACAATAGATAGACTCTGGAAACAGCAAAAGTGCCCAATAACAAGTGAGTGGATAAAGAAACTGTAGTACATATACACAATGGAATATTATGCAGTTTTTAGAAAAATGAAATGTGTTTATACATGAATGCTTGCAAAGAGTATTATGCTGAGTGAAATGAGTCAGAAAAAAAGGAATAGCAAAAAAACATGAAAAAGAAAAAGAAATGAGTTCTCACACACACACACTATATATATATATATATATATATATATATATATATATATATATATATATATGTATATATATTTGGTTTTTGGGTCACACCCGGCGGCACTCGGGTTACTCCTGGCTCTACACTCAGAAATTGCTCCTGGCAGGCTCAGAGGACCATATAGGATGATGGGATTTGAACCACCATCCTTCTGAATGCAAGGCAAATGCCTTACCTCCATGCTATCTCTCCAGCCCCAAGAAATAATTTTTTAAAAATAGAAGAGAGAGAAAATAAGATCTCAGAAGTCAGAGTAAAGTGCCACCAGAGAAAGTGAGGCTGAGGTGTGCAGACTCTTTGAACCAAGAAACTCTAGGCTCAGACATTATAAGTGAAGGGAAAGACATTTGAAAGTGAGAGATGAGGTTGCTTTCACACTCTGACTATCTTAGAGTTGCTGTATGTGATATCCTGTTGAGTACATTTCTATCACCTAACCTGTGAACGAAATGTGACCAAGGGAGTCATTGAGACTGTTTGCACTGGTTCAGATATTCCTGGGCTCAGCAAGTGTTGGAGAGTTAAGAGAGAGCATCCAGTTCAGATTACAGAAATGTCCAGTCATTTTTCAATCCTCCATGTCCCTAGTGCCATCTGCATCTTTTACAAAGTTCTATCACAGCCTGCTCCTTTCCAATCTTTGACCCTTTGTTCGTATGCCACATTCAGCCTAAAATGACATTCACCAGTTACAGGGAACCTATCTCAGCAGTATTTTACCCAGTGATCCTTAGTGTCAAAGGATTTTCACTGTCAAAGAATTTCCCATCATCTCTTGTATAGTTGGATCCTTTGTGACCAGTGAAATACAAACCCAGAACACTAGAGAACAGGAAGGCTGTCCTTTAATCAGAGACTTAGAACTCTGTTAACCAAAAATTAGGGCTAGCTGGTTGATAAATACAGTTTCCACTCAGAGTAGATTCTGAATTTCACTCTTGATGTCTGATTGTGGTTTCCAACCTCAGATGCATTTGCTGAGAGCCAGATCTATTAAAAACCCGAGGAGATAATGCTAGACCCCTGCCAGTGTCTGTCTGTGCAGATAGAGGGAGTGTTAGAAAGATGATCAGGCCATGTCAACTCCTTGCCGATGGCAGGGTGTAGGTACAAGAGAAGTTAGTCCTTCCCAACCTGTCTTTTCTCAATGTGGTCTCCCTGCCCAGGGCTAAAGCATGGTTCCTGGACTGTCAGGATCTGATTCATTTGGATGCAGTAGACATTTAACTTTACACATAGTGACTCCATCCATGGACTTGAACTGTGGGGAAAAATGAAGGTCATTGGAGAGAACCAATGTGACTAAGGGAGGACAGAGCATACAAATGGCACATGGACGGTAGCCCTAGCTGGGAATGGATAGTGGTTTTTCTATCAATTTCTAGCCATGCAACATGATTAGGGGGCCCATTTTCCACTCTAGCTGAGAGTGTTAAATTGTATATCTGCCTAGGAATACACTGTTCAGTTTCTATTTACATGTGAAATGCACATTTTCTAGGGTCCAGCTGAAGTCCAGAAAGTAGAATTTGTACATCTAAGGGGACATGACCTTTCATGGACTTCTAGTCCTCAGAGCAGGGAGACCTTAGATAATGTTTAAACTACTTACTCTAAGGTGCTTGGCTATGGCAGCTCCAGCATATAAATACAGTGTCTGAGTACATGATGGACTTTAGCTAAAAGTAGAGTATCAGTAGTGGTTCATTGATTATCATGAAGGCACCATCACCCTGCAAGATGTTAACAATTCTGAAACTGCCCAGGAAGGTGTAGGCATTCAGTACCTTCTGTTCAGGTTTTCTATACAATCTAAAACATGATTCAATTTATAAAAACAAAACAAAACAAAAATCTTTACTAAACTGTATAAAGAGCACTAGGGTTAAAACGTGTGAACAGCTGACTCTGATTTAATCCCAGCTTATCCTAAGCACCACAAAGAGTTACCCCAAAACACTGCTAATCTTGACCAAACATTCCCAACTCTCTCTGCACCACTACCAAAAAATAAAGAATTCATCCAAGGCACTTGAATCAATAAAATTTAAGTCCCTGGGCCCCATCGTAAAGATTCCAGAGTGAAACCAACAATTATCATTCTTATTAAGCATCACAAAACACATTTGATAACTTAGAGTTACTAAAGGACAAAGCAGACATTGAAGAAAACTCAAGCATTACAAATGAGCAGGATTGGACCTGGAGCAATAGGACAGAGGAGAAGTTCCTTGCCTTGTACATAACCAATCTCAGTTTCATGCCCAGTACCACATATGGGCCTAAGCACCTCCAAGAAGTGATTCTTGAGTACAGACATATGTGGCCGTGAAACAAATAAAAAATTAGCAGAGTTGGTTCCCAATGTCTTTACAGCATTTGAATTGAGAGGAAAGACAAAGTGGTGATGGGCAGAAGTGCCCCACTCTGGTCTGGCTGACCTAGGAGTACTGACTCCCTGGACCTGCAATCATGTTCCATGATTGGCATCCAGTTCAGATTACAGAAATTTCCAGTCATTTGTCAATCTTCCATGACTCTAGTGCCATCTGCATCTTTTAAAAAGTTCTATCAGAGTCCACTCCTTTCCAATCTTTGACCCTTTGTTCATATGTAACATTCAGCCTAAAATGACATTCATCAGTTACAGGGAACCTATTTCAGCAGTATTTTTACCCAGTGATCCTTAGTGTCAAAGGACCTTCACCGTCAAAGAATTTCCCACCATCTCTTGTATAGATGGAGCCTTTATAACCAGTGAAATACAAACCCAGAACACTAGAGAACAGGAAGGCTGTCCTTTAATCAGAGGGTTAGAACTCTATTTACCAAAAATTAGGACTAGCTGGTTGATAAATACAGTTTCCACTCAGAGTAGATTCTGCATTTCACTCTTGATTTTAATTGTGGCCTCCAACGACATGTTGCATGTTCTAGATATGTTGCATGTCTAGAAGGGGGCTGGTGCCAAGAGTTGAATCAAGCCCCTGCAGGGAGAAATTGCTCTTCACCCCAGCTGTACCAGTGGTTGTGATGCCAATTTTCAACTGTATTTTGAAGTTGTGCCTAAATAATTTAAACCCACTCCCACTCCTGCCACTTCTGGTAGTTTCCTTTCAGGTCAAGTTTGCATGTGTGAATGGAAAATAAGGTATCTACTCTTCTGTAGATCATGAACTATCCTTTATTTACTTGTGGGGGTGAGGATTGACCAATCAGTGTCTTTACAACTGTGTTTACTTGGCCTCTGTGTGTTTACTGGCTTGAGTAAACATGGAACATGCACCTTTTGGTAAGCCACAGTGTCCATAAAATCATCTCTTACACAACCATTCCCATTCATTCATTTTTATTCTTGAAAACCTTTGTCTAATGGCATGTCTGGGTTGGAGATTTGTTTTAGTGGATGCTAGAGAAACAGTTGTGAAAAAGCTGATTTTCCTTTTAAAGTTTATAGGTAAAGTAGGTCATTGTTGGGTGCAATTGTTCCATCTCACTTTTACAGTTTGGTAAGCAAAGTTATAGAAAAACACAATTAGTTCTTTTATAATTATGTGTCACTATGACCAGGGACACATTCTGAGAAGAACAGTGAAGGGATTTTTGTGCTTGTGGATATCCTTGAGTCATTGTACAGATCTCAATGGCAGAGTCAACTACACACATGATTGATGGTGTAGCTGTGGAACCCCAACCCTGGTAACCCCATCTGCAACCTAAACCTTGCTATTAGCACACAGCAGTAGCTATATAAGCACGCTTGACAATGCTTCGCATACAAGGACTCAACCACAAAACCCTTATTTATATAGGAAACATTATATTCAGCACCAGGCCTGTATCCAAGTGAGGTTAGGGCCTCTCAAACTTTATCATCAGCTTTCAGAATGATCTGGTCATATTTGCTAGCGACTTGGTTCATCCAGTGCCCTGCTGGCATATTGGAGACACAGAGTAAATCAGAAGGTCTGCTTTGAAACACTTAAAATAGAAAAAAAGAGGGAGAGAAAAAAATATACCCTTTTGTACTCTCAATGCTTGCCCTTAAAATGGAAGGCCATTATAAATAAACCAAACCAGAAACCAGAGGGAAAAAGACACAAATCACAAGAGTACTAAGATCTTTATCAAGGATGCACCCAACTGGGGCTGGGGACCCCTCAAAGGCCCTGGCGAGGGGAAAGGGAGGTGCAGCATAGAAAGGGACAAAGGACTGGAGGCAAGGCAGACAAGTTGACAGAGAACAGGAGTGGTAGAGGGAGGAGTGACAGTCAGCAGTTAGCTGTCACCTGGTGGAGCTTTGAAAGGCCAACACAAGCTCTGAGGCCTCCTCTGGGAGGCTGGGTCAAGCTTCACCCCCAGGCATGCCCTGGTCATCTGCAGTCTCAAGCCCTGCAGGCACTATTCTGGGAAGGGAAAGAAGCAGCAGCTGGCCTCCTCTCCCCTAGCATGAATTCCAGCCTGTCTGTAAGACACTGGTGGCAAAGGCAAGCGAATGCTCTGTGGAGGAGAGTTGTCTTGTTTTCTTGGAGGCTTACTCTGCTGAGCAGCAATGTTTGCACTTTTGAAAGTTTTAAATTAGTAAAAGTAGTTCTGTCCTTGAGAATTCTGACCTTAGCCAGCCAGTGCCCAGAGCACAACTCAGCTGGGTTGACAGGTGGCAGAACCAGCTGCAGAGACACAGGGTGGGCTGAGAGAAGTGTAGGGTACAGGGGTTCTAGGGCTCTCAAGAAGAAGACAGGCAGACAAAGCATCGGGCCCACTTATCTGTTCTCCATCAGGATTTGGTTCTTCACAGGAGATTCTCATCAGATCACCAAGCTCCTCTGCATAGCCAAAGCACTTGGGTGGCAATATTGTTCTGCCCACCTATTAATCCAAAGGTCAGAGCATATATTGGTTTTCAAAATGCAGTTAGAATGAGTTGTAATCTTAATAAAAGAAGGAAAGAAAGATAGATGAAGTGGCAAACTATTTCAGGAATAGTTTCCTGGAATATCCAGAAAAGAGAGATGGTAATAAGTAGCATAAACTTTTGTGGCTTTGATTTGCTTTTGGTGAGAGGCTGACACCTCTTTTTTCATTCTTTTGGTGTTTATTTTGGGGCCACCCAGTTCTGTTCAGGGCTTAATCCTGGCGATGTACTTGGGGATTGTGTGTGGTGGGGCTTGGTGCTCAGGGAACCCTATATGATGATGGGGATCAAACCTGAATTGGCCACATGCTAAGCAAGTGTGTGTGTGTGTGTGTGTGTGTGTGTGTGTGTGTGTGTTTTGGTTTTTGTTTTTTGGGCCACACCCGGTGACTCTCAGGGGTTACTCCTGGCAAAATACTCAGAAATAGCTCCTGATTTGGGGAACCATATGGGATACTGGGTGATCTAACCTTGGTCTGTCCTAGGTCAGCCACGTGCAAGGCAAACACCCTACTGCTGTGCCACCTCTACAGTCCTTGGGTCTTTTTTTTAAAGCATACACTTTGGCACCTTCCTGTGGGATTGAGTAGGCAGAGATTATAATTTCCATTATTATAGAAACCGAGATTTGGAACAGAATGCCTTGCATCCATTCTTCTGACTTCTGAATATCTGAGTGAGATGTAATTCGGTCTTCTGTCCAACACTCCTGCTAAGATCTTGTAGCATGATAGTTGTCTCATTGCAGAGCAGATTCAATAATTTAAGAATTAGATCCATGAGGAGTCTCTCTTCCGCAAAACCTACAGAGACACTGATATGAATTATGTTCTTTTATTATTGTGAATAAACTTCCTAGTACCCTAACACAAGGACATCGCTGTCCGGCCCTGCACACTACACTGCCAAACCTATCTGTGCAGGAACAAGAGTCCATCAAATATCTGGGGTTTTGACCCTTACTTAGTAACTATTGAAGGGACCAGAGTAATAGTACAGCAGGTAGGGCATTTGCTCTACCTTTGGCTGACCCAGGTTTGATTCCAGGAATCACATATGGTTCCACGAGCCCACTAAAACTAACGTATGAGCACAGAGCCAGGAATAAGTCCTGAGCACTGCGGGGTGTTGCCCCAAAACAACAAAAATAATAACAAAAAATGACATTCACAAAAATGTAGCCTTTTAACTAGAAATTTAACATATTCTGGGAATGGTGAAGTGCATTCCAGGGTCTTTATCTGTCTTTTGGGGAGGGGACTCCCAAGAAGTGCTCAAGGAATTCAGGGTGGGGTACTCCCAAGTATTGCTCATCCAGATGTGCAGGTTAAGTGCTCTGCAAGTGGATGTAACTCTGAGTCCAGGAGAAAGCAACCAGGGGCACATCTACTTGTGCTTGAGAGGGGAGTAGAGTACAAAGTGTTTGCCATGCTGAGGTTTGGGACTCAGGAACCCCTGTTCAACATCTCTTTCATGATTCTTATCATAGTTCATGAGCATTGTCATTCTGCTAAAAAAAGAAAAAAGAGGGATGTTATCTGAAGTCAGTGAGATAGTACAATGGGTAGTGTGCTTGCCCTACATGTGATCAAACTAAGGGTAGATCCCCAGTATCCCATATGGCCCCTTAAGCAATGCCAGAAGTAATTCCTGAGTGCAGAAAAAAGAATAACTCATGAACATTGCTATTTGTACCCCCCATAGAGAAATATTAGAGTACCCAGCCAAGTTCATGCAACTAAGATTGGAGCCCAGAACTTCTGAAGAATTACAAAGCCTAAAAGACTTACCCTCTGAGACATGCTCCCTCTGAGTAGAATAAGGGCTTAATGTAAGTACTGTTCCTATCCACATCCGCGTCAGTGCTAACAAATGTGTCTGTGAATCAAATCGATGGTTAGTCTCTGCAGAGAAACAACCAATGGATAAATATAGCAGAGATGGTAAGATAGAGTTAGAAAGAGAGGCCAGGAGTGGTTCGGATGTGCAGATGGAGAAATCCCTTGATTTGTCGTGTACAAGCTGAGAACCAGAAAAGCCAGGCTGTAAATCAGTCTGAGTGCAAAGACATGAGGACAAAGAGGTCCAGTGTTAGTCCAGTCCGAGTCCCCAGAGGCAGAGGCACTTACATTGGGACAGAAGATGGATGTCTCCTGTCAGGCAGCGTAAGCCTTTCCTCCATGTTCTCCACATCATTTTGACTCAGCCCACCTGTTCTAATGCTTGTTTCTTCTGGAAGACAACTTCATGGGTACACCCAGAAATAATGTTTGACCAGTTAGTTAGCTGTCAACTATTTAGGTTGATAATAAAATGAACCACCATACCAATTGAGTTATTACACATTTTTAGTAGACTAAACTAGATATTATCAGAGCATATCTCAGGCAATAAAAATGTTTATTGTTTTGTGAACTAGTCATCTCAAGTGTGTGTGTGTCTCAAGTGTGTGTGTATACCTAGCACTGGAAGTGACTAAATTTGATTCATTGTTGATCATAAGAGAAGAGCCAGAAATGGCTGACTATTTACAAGAAGAAATACCTACATTTTGGAGTACACAACATAGTGGTGTTGGAGATGGGGTATTCACTAATGATTGACAGTAAAGACTAGTACACTTCCATTCAACTCCACTTGCCTTCTGACAATTTGATTTCATTGTTGGAAACTCAATTGGGTCTTGTGTTGTCAGAGCTAATTATGGGTCTGTGCGACTCATAGTAGGCAAATCTGGAGACCTCCTGTGGGTCCTGTAATTCAAAACAGAAGGAAGAGAGCCTAAATTATTGATTCATAAAATAATCTATATAATCCAATGGGGTCTAGTGAATACCCAGAGCTACAGGAGAGAAAGAAGTAGAGGATACTATTCACAATCTCTCTCTCCCTATCTCTCTACCTCTACCCCTCTCCTCTTTCTCTCTCTCTCCTTTCCCCTTACCTTTCCTCTCTTTGCTATTTTCTGTTTTCTGTCCTCCCTCCATTTCCTTTTTGTCTCCTACTTTTCCTCCTCTCTCTAAAACAAACACATACATAAACATTCTCACATATATACATTATTTCAAGAACTCTCCCATACCCCAACTTTCCATTTACATTCCCTTTGATAACACTGGGGAAGGAAAGTGAATGCCCCAATAGCAATCAGGAATGGAGGGACAGCTTAGTTGGTACAGTCTTTTCCTCCTTCTCTCCCTCAATCTCATGTCCTTTTACATGAACTGCTGTAATAAAATACCATGCATTAAGTGACTGATTTAGATACGTATTTTCTCAAAAGTCTAGAGTCTGAAAGTGTCAGGCTCCAGCATGATCTGGTTTTTACTGCTAACTTTTAGCTATCTGGTTGTAGGCTCATAGGGTGGAGAGAAGAAGCATTGTGATGTCTCTTGATAAGAAATCCTAGGGTATCAGAGTCCCACTGAGTACCAGATCATTTAATCTTGATTATCTTAGAGGCCATGTATTCAGTCACATTGGGATTAGACTTTGTTGTAGAAACTGGAGGGGAGAACTCAGTCTCATAGAACCTTCATTTTAACACACACCTATTTTGCTTTGCAATCACACCAGACCATCCTCATGGGAGCCCTGGCTAATGGAAGAGGGTGCAGAATATAGATATAAAATTAAGAACTGTTCCCATTTCCAAGAAGGCGAGTCAGTCTGGTGCAGCGAGGAGAATCCTTTGTGTTTCTTGGGAATTTCCTATTGATTTCCCATCTGCACTTCATTGCTTTGTTTTCCTCAACTTTAAGGTGATAACTTACAGCATACACCTTCTGTGAATACATTGAACAGATCTCTGAAAGGTTAGGCTAGAGGATCTTTCAGTCTCTAACTCATAGACTTCATGAATGCTTGAATGTGTAACCCATGTCATGAATGACTTGGTAATTAAAAAAGTAACACTTTATAAAAATAGCATAGAAACACTTTGTACAAACACACATGGTAATAGCACAAGCAAGTCACTGAGTAAATATTCCAGGGTGATGAAAGCTCTTGGCTCTCTTTCTATAAAGGACTGTGAACAGCAGGATGGAGAGAAAGAGATGCTGTTAAGGGACTGGTTTCTAATCTACCACAGGATTTCAGAGGGGAGAGGGAAGAACTATTCCTGCACACAAAGAGAAAGTTAGAGAAACAAATTAGCTATGTTTTAGGTATTGATGAAACTCAAGCTGAGCTCCTGACTTGAGAGACATGCAAACAAGGACCTTTCTAGAAAGTTCTCGAATCTTCCTGATTCCCAGGAAGTCCTAGCAGGACTGCATTTTATTGACATAACCAATCCCCCGACTCTCTTTTCCACCCCAGGCCAGTGGCTGCAACCAGTGGTCACTCTCCAGTTTGTCTAGAGCACAAAGAAAGAATCATTTCAGTTAAAGAGAGCCATTCACAGGGGCCGGTGGAAATGGTGGAAATGGCAGCCAGGAAGGATAAAAGAGCTTTATTAGAGCCCTAAGTATGGGAAGTGGGAGACTGCTGGGTCTCAGCTTTATTAAATCGTAGCTCTTCCCTGATGCCACCTCGTTATTGCCAGGACTATTGTGAATCTGAATGAGGAGCATGCAGGGCTGAGGGGAGCATTTTAGAAAGGAAAAAAAAGAGTCCAGATCCGAGAGGGGAACCTCACTTATCAACTCACAGAAGGGCTGAGGACTAACGGGTCTTAAATGCACATTATATAGGTACTTGTAATCCAGTCTGGGCTGGGAAACGAGGGTGGTGGTAATCGATGAGTTTGAACTCATTGCAGCCACCACTTGAGCCCCTGGAAACAGGACTCTGTTGTGGACTTTGGGGAGTAATAAAAAAAACAAACTTGCAGGGTCCCCATTCCTGATGGAATTCCTAGTGAGGAGCTAGGGATCCTTCCAACAAAGACACAATTGGCAGCTCCAGTAGCTTTCCAGTTTCTGAAATATTTTTTATAGAAATAGATGAGCTTGAGGCTATGAGCTCCCCACCAGCCACAGGAGCAGAAGTGGGTGCTCAATTCAAAGTCAACCCCTGGAAAAAGGGTTCTACCATTGTGGAAGAACTGACTACCCTCTCTCCTGGTCTCCTTGATGTTATTCTTCTGTAGGCTGGGTACTGAGGGGGAGTCTCTGAAACTTGTGGACTATCAGGCTGTGTCCCTCTATTCTTTTTCCACCCATCACCACCCTGTACACCCTGGAACATGGCTCTGGGTTGCCTTTTCCAGTACTCAGAGTCAAAGAGCTTCATCACTGGTCAAACAAGCTCTTAATAATCCAGAGGGCTCATGAGACAACATGAGTTTATAACTAAAAAGTCCCATAACCCTCACTTTCTGGTTTTTGGTGAAAATCTTAAGCATGGCCTGAGCAGGAACAAAATGAGAGTGTCCAGCCATGGACTTTCTCCTATATAGGACTTTCCACTGTTGTGGCCATGATCCCAGACCCTAAAGAAACTACAGCTAATTATCTCATATTCACACTCTGATGCCCAAAACCCAAACCATGGTTTTAGCAGGGGCACATGCTTCCCTGGAAGTCCTAGGGTAAAACAAGTAGTTGGCTCTTTACATTTCTTGGGGGCCTAACAGTCCTCAGCTTTGATGGTGTCACCCCAATCTGTGTCTCGATCTTTACATCATTATCACTGTGTGTGTGTGTGTGTGTGTGTGTGTGTGTGTGTGTGTGTGTGTGTGTGTGTGTGTGTGTGTGTGTTGGCCTATTGCCCCTGGGTTTGGGACTCAAAAATAAATCATAATGGTCTCCTTGTCTCAACAACTTCAACTTTACTTTTACATCTATAAAATACTTTTTTCCCTAATAAGATCATATTCTCAAGTTTCAGTGGTCTTAACATTTGGAATAAGTCCATCATTCAATCCACTCAACAACAGATGCCTCATGTGGCTGAGAAGAAGATTTAATTTTGAAAATGGGGCAGGTTCAGGATTGTGGTGAGGACCCAGGAGGGTCAGCCCCAGGTTTGAATTCTCACTTCACTAGCTACAGACTCTATGACATCAAATACTTGTGATCTACCCTCTTGACCCAGTTTCTGAAAGCTGGAAAGATTGTGAATGAGCTTCCAGAAAAATTAAATTAGAATATACTTTTAGGTCAGTTCCTGCGTTTACATGCGTCAGAATTGTTCATCATTCTGGTATTTTTCCTGGAATGATCAGAGACCCAACCTCCTACCATAATCCAATTTATGTTGGCCTCAAATTCACATGGTTAAATCCTAGTCCTCTCCTTGTCCCCAGACATATGGTGAGTGAATTTGGATCAGAGTGTGTAGAGCAAGGAGGCAAGTGAGGTGTACCAGGAGATGATGACCTACTTTGATGACCTTATGAGAAGTGTCACAGATGCTTTATGTGATGCTTTATGTGAAGGGCTACCCTCCCTGAAGACTGCTGGCATGGTGACAATGAGAATCAAGACTGGACTCCAGACTTTGCTTCAATAGCCTGTGTTTTTATTTACATAGATCATGTGAATCTAAGATGCAACAATGCCACTCAAGTTGATATTGATTGTTTCAGAGATTGGCCCATCACACATTTTATTTTTTCTTAGAAGCTAGAATACAAATATTTTTCTTTTACTAATGATTTGTTGACCATAAGTGACTGAATTCATGTTGCATCAAGAACATAAATTTAAAAGGGTTCCAGAAGAAGGATGATAAATGCAGGATGATATCACTTATATTTGGTATTTAGAATGACTGCAAGAAGAAAAGCAATGGTTTAAATGGGGGTTGTCTAGAACATTCTTGGCCCCAATGCATAGTGATAAGAAGGAATGAAGGAAAGAAACTGAGTAGAGGAGGAGAAAGACAAATGTGAAATAAAGGAGACAGGAAGAAGGGGGACTCAGTAGCATGCATGATATTGTTAGGAACAAACAAATACACAAACCATGGAGAGAATAACAATGAAACCAATGGACTCAAACTTCAATAAGCAGACACAAAATGATGGCAGGTTTGAGTGGCAAGCAGGTGTATGGGATGAACTATGGAAACATTGGCAGAAAGATAAAAATGCTAGTGATGGTATTGGTGCTAAAACATTGTGCATCTAAAACTTAACTACGAATAATTTTGTAAATCACAATTCTTTAAATTAAAATTATTTTAATCTTAAAAAGCAAAATATTTAAAGGCCTTAAAAATAATTGTTAGCCCAGTATTGGTGGGGATGTGGTTAAAAAAAGAAATCCTCACTATTGGGAGGAATACCATTGGGTTTATCTGGAAAACAGAATGGATACTCCTCAAATAATAATTGTGTCCCCTGTGATATGAATTTAAAATTATATGTGCATTCTTTTTTTTTTTTGGTTTTTGGATCACACTTGGTGATGCTCAAGGGGTTACTCCTGGCTATGCACTTAGAAATCGCTCCTGGTTTGAGGGACTATAGGGGATGCTGGGATATTGAACAGAAGTCTGTCTTAGATTAGTGCATGTAAGATCAATATCCTACCACTTGTACCACAGCTCCAGCCCCGGATCCTTGTATTCTTACGTTCAACATAGCATACATAACATATTCAGAGAATCAAGATCAAGAGTCAAAAATGACCTTAATGTTCCAAAACAAGTGAGTAGGTAAAGAAGTTGAATCATATATGCACAATGGAATACTACTCAGCTAACATTTCAGAAAAACTGAAATCCTATTGTTCACTGCACTTAATCAGAGCAGAAGGGTATCACATTGAGCAAAGTGAGTCCAAGGGAAAGGAATTATTATCTCTCACATATGTGAGTATAAAGATCCATGATAAGAGAATAAGGGAGACATATTAACTGACCCCAAGAGTCTACCTCTAGTACTGAGTTCTCTATCTGAGCAAGATATGAGAGAAATGGAGTAGCAACATCGTACTCATGAAGTGCTAGTATTAATAGGATTGTAATTCATTGCCTAGATAAAATAATAAAATATGAGCAAGAAAATAAAGAAGAGCTGTTGGTATGCCCATTATGTCCATAGGAGACGGGAGTGCAAGACAGTATGTGGTTTGTGCAAGGTCATTGAATAAAAAGATAAAATTGGAGCATTCCAGATCATTTCCAACTGAACCAAACTGATGGCTCTTCCTCCTCCATGTGGAAGGAATGTGCTAGGTGCTAGATGGAAGGAAGAGAATGTGTTATATGGGAATATACATATATAGGCATATAAAGGAATATTATATATGTGATATCTGTAAATACCTGAGAATATACTATGTGGAAATGGATAGATCTATGTGGAAGGGATGTGTGCATTTGCAATATGGGGATATCCATGTGAATATATTAAGATATATAGGAATTATATCTATGTGGAAGATTTAGATTGAATCCGTGTGAAATTTTTTCTATATAAATATATGAGAATATGTGGGATTTTGCTATGCGAAATGCTATATGCTAGGTGGAAGTGAGAGAAAATGGCAGCACTCCAGAAAGTATCAACATGCCTAGAAGCCAGCAAAGAGAAGTGTTTTTGTTAAGACTTACTCCAGTAAATGTGGGGTAAGAGTGGGTTTCTAGTTGGTTATACCAATGTATAGAACTAGAAAAAAGAGTCAGTGTTCCTGATGGGGACAGCCCAATCTGGGCATGGCTTGTGGACCTTTCTGCTAATTCCTCCCTCAAGCGGGGGGGGGGGGGGGGGGCACGAAGAGAAAGACACTGGCATACAGTCTTCTTCTGAGAAGAGAAGGTATGAGTAGGGCTGTTGCAGCAGACCCTCAAAGCCCCAGAAAGTTGCAATGGTTGAGGATTGGAAGGAAACAGCTGTATTTATTTTATGATCATCAAGTGTATAAGCATTTTTCTCTCTTTTTCTCTCTCTCATTGCAAACAGTGTAGCAGACAGAGGATACATATACTTTGGATGGTTCAAGAGTTTAGCTTAATTTCCGGCTGCCAAGTTCAGTCAGAACGATGAACCATACTTCCCAGGACTGGTCTGGCTGAAATCCAGGGCAGAAGCAATGCATAATTTTTATTAAACATTCTCAGGGAAAGACCAAGTAGTTTTATGTTAAAGGTAGTCACTTCTAATAATGTAACTACATATCTGGAAACTTGTGTCAGAACCCGACATCTGTCTCCATTGACTTTCCTTTCGTCCTTCTAGGTCTCTACTTAAATTACAATCAGTCTATGATGTTAGGGGTTTGGGTAATAATATTCAGAAATAATCACACAATGATGGAGACGAAGGAGAAAGAGAAAGAAGGACAACAGGATACTATGAAGGAAGATCCCAACAGTGGCTGTCCTGCCTCTTGCTTCTCAGTCTTTTCCACTAGTGAGAGAATATTTTTTATGGGTCCCATCTCCAGTGAAGCTGGGGGAGAGAGAATAAGGGCATGACCATAGCTGATGAGGACAGCCCAACTCTACAGGTCTAAAAATTGCCCATGCCTTGAGGTGCTACTTGGAGTCCTGAAGTTAATGAAGTAGGGTAGAATAGGGGCTTTGGCCTTCCTGTGGATGAAACTGAGGACATGCTATATGCTTAGGTATATACTTTGCCACTAAGTAATATTCATGACCCTGAAGGACTTGGTGGGAAGACCTTGCACCTTGTTGTGTCAAGATCTTAGACTAGTAAAATATCTGGACAAAGGTAAAGGGTGGATGCCAGTGTCCACTTCCTCTTTCTTAGGTTGAAAATTGAGAATGATTTAAAAAAATATACAATGAGGACCAGAGAGATAACACAATGAGTAGAGTGTTTGCTTTGCATGCAGCCAACCCCATCATCCCATCATCCCTATCATCCCATATGGTTCCAGTAGCTATTTCTGATTCCAGAGCTATAAGTACCCATGAGCATTTCTGGGTTTGGCCCTAAAACCAAAACCAAACCCCCCCAAAAAATACACAATGGAATACCATGCAACTGCAAAAAAATTAAAAAATAAATAAATCCATAAAATCATGCAATTTGCTGCCTGCTGGTTGAAACTAGAAGATAACATATTGAGTGAAATAAGCCAAAAGAAGAAAGACAAAACACAGGATGTCTCACTTATCTGTAGTCTAAAAATAACTGTATGAAGAAATGTAATGTACTAACAGGGAGATGCCCAGATCACCCTGGATCCCAGAGTTTAGGAGGAGAGGGACAGAGAAGAAAAAGAATCAACTCAAGATCGAAGAAGGTGATAAAGGGAAGTAATGGAAGAAAAATGGTCTGGGCTTCAGTTATACTGGTACTGAGGAAAAATGATACTTATAGCTAACAAGTCCAAAACACAAACGCAACAACACTGAAAATATGTAATCTAAGCTGAAACCACTGTCAAAGGTTGTCAAGTTTGATTATGGGATCACTGGTGAAGGGAGGTGACGCTAGATTGGTGTTGAAATATTATATGCTTAAAACTCAATCATCAATAACTTTGTAAGTCGTGGTTCTTTAATTCAATAAAAAAATTATTTCAAAATTAACATAATTGACCCAAATGGCTCAGAGAAATAGTACAGTAGATAAAACATTTATATTGCACAAACCTGAACTGGATGTAATCCTGGGCACCACATTTGACCCCTTAACCTGCCAGGAGTGATTTCTGAACACAGTAAATCCTAAGCACTGTTAGGCAAGACACCAAACCAAAATGATAAAAAAACAATAACATAATTAAAATAAGCAAGCCTCAAATTATAATAGGAATAATCTGGTTCACCCTCTCTTTCTCCACCCATATATTATTTTATTAAAATTTCTTTGTGATCCCAGCAAGCCATTCATTGAGCTAGATGTCCTGCACCCTAATGCGTATTCATAAGCCTCCCCACACCATCTGTCATGACTAGACTTAATTAGAAAATAGGCATAAAAAGAGGTCGTCAAAGGGAGCCAAGGGAGAGATAGCAGGGCCACAGAACTCAGGATCAGCACAGGGGGAGTCTTGGCTCCTCTGGGTAGAAGGAGCAGCATGGAAGACCCTCCTGTTAGATAAAGGGGGAGAGGAGCCCCTTCAGATTGCTAGGAGGGGAATTGTCGAGGGTACTTGGTTTCTCAGCAGGCTAAAGGAGGGACAGAGGAAATAGGAGGAAAGGAAGCACCCGGTGTGATTTCATTTGACTTCCAGAGAACTCACCAATTCACTCTTGCACCTCCATCACTGGGAAAAGAGGAGCAGAAAATCTGTCCTCATTATGCCCAGGACCCTCCCTTGACCTTCA